>CM040750.1:36001885-36014385 GCA_022829145.1 Albula goreensis
TTAGTTACATGTTTCCAGTATCTCCCCACATGTAAAATCACACAGGGTTTATATTGCATGTACAACCCAAGGGTTTGGACTGCTTTTCTATAGCCTGTACAGATATATCTTTCATGGCTGTGAAGGAGTTCCAGGAAAAGTTCCTAATCGATATAATAAAACTTACATAACTTTGAGAGATGGGGAGCGCTAGAGTTCTCTCAAACGTATCGGAGCTTGTGGAGGACTGGCTGCTTCCTTTTGTCTCTGTCTCATCCTCTGAATCACATTACTCGTACTCAGACTTTCATTAAAGTTTCTTTCGATTTAGGACGTGTCAGTCTGATGTAAATATAATTTCTCATGCCTGCATCACGGATCGCTCAGTGCTAAGTGTAGACTACTCTGTAAAAGTGTTCCCTGACTGTAACAAGCCTGAAATCATTTCCTTATCAGCAAAGGGTGATTTTTCCATTTTTAAACAGGGGGGGTTTTGGCCCAATGGGAGCACCCCCTGCCCCCACACCACCAACCAACACACACATGTGTAAAATGGGGATGGCAGGTTTACAAGGGGGGTGAATTTTGGTCATTTTCCCAACAAAGGGGTTGGCATCCCCCCTCATCCCCCTTCAAATTGCCTACTGCTTACCAGCGGTGGAAGGTTCTGTCTTGATATTATTTTTCAAATTATTGCATTCTAAATTCTAAATTCTGAACTGGCTTTGCTTCCTGTTAGCTGAACAGGCTAATTGCTAAGATGACTTCGGCTGTTCTGCTGGCGTTAGCCAATAAACATTGCATTTCAATCCACAAAATGAGCACTGGTGGAACGAAGGCCCTCCCCAACCGGCCAGTTGTATGGGTTTTCTTGAAAAATCCTCAGAAATGGAAACAAATGAATGATGATGTAGTCGTTCATGGAACTGATGGAGTTCCTTAAAACAAAAGTTTGGGTGAAATATATTCAGACAACCCCTCTTTCAAATACCTCTATCTGTCCAATCCGGTTTTCTCCACAGGTATTAAAATGCCGTGTACCTTATCTCCCATCACACACACTGCTTCCGGCACCCTCCCCAATCCCCATCTCCACCTTCATGTCTGCTTCCTTTCTTCTGTTTTTTCTCTTTCTCTTCTAGTGGTCCAGTGGGGGGTTCACCTCACTCAAAAAGTGCATGGCATGACGCTGCCCCCTTGGACACCGAGCCCAAGATCAAATGTCTTTACCATTATATAACTTGCCACATCACAATAAACTGTTAAGCGCATTCATGTTGTCTGAAAATTCATTCTACGTAAGGTTAGAAAATTAATATCTAATAATTTTCCCAAATAAATTTACAATCAGAAGAGCTAACTCTGGTCTGTAACATCTGTTAGAACATGTATCATGGGACATGGTAAATTGTTTTTGGAGGAAGTGTGGTGGATTTGGATTGCTGTGTAACACTACTGTCAAACTGCAGTTTGTTCTTACATTATCAGCTGAGAAAGTGAGGCACTTGAGCCTGTAAGGATGCATGGCTTCAGCATAATTTCACAGCCATCACTCTGGTGACACTGACTGACAATGACAGGTTTTTTTCTGTGGTTTTTTTCCCCAGCATCTGGTTGATTTTTTAAAATCTATGTTTTGCATAATTTAGTACAAAATCTGCTTTGAAAAGAATATAACATTTTGTCTTGACCTCAATTTTTCATTTGTTTTTATTAGCTTTCCTTTGAAAGACATGTAGCTGTGGCTTACTTGAAGAAAAAAAAATGACCTGGGGCAAAATCCGTTTGATTTTACTAAGCATTTATAATTATAAATCTATTCTTTTAATGGACACGGAGATATAGTCAATATGAGTCAATTCAATGAGGTCAAAATGTTGGGGTCAGCACTTGACCTTTCCAAAACAAAGAACACATGATTGCTTTTCCACTCTTTGCAAATGGAATCAATAAAAAAGGGGCTGTGAAATTTTACATGGACCAGCGTGCTCTGCTCGCAGTGTTAGGAAACAGTGTTAGGAAAATGGGATTTCATGACACTGAAAGAAGGAGGAGCTACCACATGTCACCAGAAACTTTTTTTTTTTCATATAAAGAGCAAAAGCTTTTGATTGGTTAAAACAAGTCAGTCACTGACAGCTAACTCACCGCCACTTACCCTCCTGTCGCTCTTTCTCAGTTCTGTTATAACTGAGGGCTACAGGGTCTGCTGGTTTTGGTTTTCAGTTTAAATTCCTTCCACAGTGCACACCTGAGACACCAGGTGAGGTGAGCTACCTCTGTGACAGACCATTTCATCATCCAACAGCTGAGTAACAACACCAAAAAAATCCTGCCCCCCCCACCCCCGCCCTACCAAAGCACAAGCATCATAGCTTTTAAAACCCGTTACATTACTTATTCATGAGCTCAACATTCTTCTGTGTACCACCTCATATTTTCCTGGTGCAAAAAGCACAGCAAAAACAATCCATATGAATTTAATTGCTAAATGAATTAGCGATATGATCAGAGTGTGAGTAGCCTATTAGAGTGACTCTATGCCAGATGTTTTGGATATTGCTATCAGGGTCACACAAAAAAAAACTGTAGTTGAGGTGAAGATGACCGTATATGGATACTGTTAGCTGTGACTACAACACACTGCATTTACAAGCTGTTTATCATCTCTTCCACTGTCACATGCTGTAAAAAAATTCAGCACGACGCACATCCAGAATTAATAAACAATCATTAGCAAGTACCCATTATCATTATCATCGTCATTATGCACCTAAAATAAAATACATGCTCGGAATGACTGTTCTCAGGGCACAACGAGTTTAAGAACATTTTAAAATAGTTATTATCATTATGGAAATGTGATGCAAATGCTACAGGATGGATGCATTAACCAGCGCAGGTGTTCAACATTTACATATATCTGTGTGCTTAGCCAGTTTGCTTAGTTATTCATTGATACAATTTAATTATCTATTGTAAGAATTTTTTCTATTTATTTTGAAATGCATTCTTTGCAGCCGGGATTTACTGGAGCGAGAGATTTGGCCGCATGCTTTGGTTTCTTGGAGTTTATAATTCTGGATTAGCGATATTTTTGGAGAGCGTTTTGGGATGTAAATGGTCTGGTCTACCCGACTGAGCACAGCGATTGGTTCTGCTCAATCAGGCACAAGTGGGAATGGTAGCCCCTCCCACTAATGATGTCATATGGGGAAAGTTAGCTCCTCCCACCTATGATGTCATATGGGGAATGGTAGCTCCTCCCATTATGGTGTCATTCTCCAAATCTCATCTCTATGTTTCATTCTGCACTTGAGCAGTTAGAAGCACACAGTAGTCTTAAAACCCTATAGTGGAAGACTGTTCTTACAGAATATAATTGGTTACTAACGCACGACTACAGTCTATTGCCTCTCTCTATGAGGAATGATTTTAATGCCTGTTGTTTGGTGTTTTGCAAGACTTCCGTTTTTTAAATCTTAATTTACATTTCAGTTATTTAGCATATGCTTTTAATTCAAAGCAACTCACGGGAAGTGCATAAGGTCAACCAAACGTGCAAAAGCATAAAATCTGTGATCCGCAAAACAACACACCTTGTGGTGCGACACAAACACAATACTAATTGTAGTCTAGGTGTCTTTGGGGAGAAAGGTTTAACTTTGCTCTTTTATTTTAGTATAGAGGGAGGTGAGGAGGGCAGGTGGGTCAAGGGAGAGCAAGGTGCAGTCTGAAAAAGGTGCTCTTTCAGTCTGTGGTGAATCTGGGGGGGGGGCATCAATCGTTCTGACAGAGGTGGGAAGGTCACTCCACCAGTGAGAGGCCAGAACGGAAAACAAACGTGAACGTGCTGGGTGACCAGCTGGTACCCTCGGCAAAGAGACCACCAGGTGACCAGTTAGTCCTGTGCGTGCCGTACAGCTTCCTTTTGACCATATCTCCCTCAAAAAAAGCAGATTCTTTTAAATCTGTGAGGACCTTTTGCTTTTTGGATCTCAGGGTAAACAGCTACAATTGAGTTCCCGTGAATCTGCCCCATATTCTACAGCAACAACGAAAAATCCAATGAAGACCCATGGGGATGTGAATCCACACATCCTTTATATTCCTGTTTTGAATTGCTTCTCTCAGGCTGAAGGTACAGACCAAAACAAACGCACCCAACAATGTTTTTCATACCAAATTCATTATCATATTGAACCCAGGTAAACAGAGGTGTTACAGAATAACACAACCGCAAACTGATTTGAAAATTGAATCTTAAACAGTATAGCGTATTTACTGTTTACTATCCTGGATGTGCAGTCAGGACTTGAGCTACATGCACTGCTGAATCTTGGACCTATAAGGCGGTCTGTCTTAAGTGAAATTCAGCTTGATTTAATGTGAGTGTTTTTATGTGAATACGAATACTTGAATGTTGATGCCAGTTGTGTTTGTTTTTACTGTTTGTAGACTGCAATGTGAAGCCAAAAAAAAAACATCAAGTGTGGACCATAAAGTCTGTCTAAAATGCTATCAGTTTCACTCGACAGTGTGAGTTGCCTCTATTTTTGTTTTTCATGGATGCCTCCATTCATTAGGAAGTGTGTATAACTTCCTGCTTTAACTATGACCTCATATACCTTTAGCTTTTAAAGTTGGAAGCCCTGGCCGTCTGATTGGCGTATTTTATCTCGGTTGTGAAAAGGTTTTGCAGTTTTTTTCTCTTGTTGTGATTCTTTCTGGAGACTCTCCTCTTGCATCAAATTCCGTCTCTGGTAAAAGAACACAGACATATTTTTCAAATCCGCCATCTCCTCTCTCCGCTCGGACAAGACCTTTTCTCAGCGTCAAGCTGCGGGCCAGCGATATCTCAGCGGACTGCATTGCAATACAAATGCGCGCAATTTCCGTCAACAGATTACACCAGATAACCATACAAGTCACAATCCCATGCCCCCGTATTTCATTTTGCCAGCGCGCGTGCCTCTGAACAGATCCTTCCATCTTGTGATTCCAGCTGAAGTTTCTCTGAAGAGCCCTGGCCACCACCTCTTTAGTGTGGCGGAGTCCAATTTCACTTCCCATCCCGGTGCTGCTTGGTGGTTTCGATGTGATGTCAACAAATTCTTTTCAGAACGTCCCAGCCATTGACTGGAGAGGAGATTGCTGTGTCCAGGCTTTATCCAAACGCACAGTGTTTGAGGACGTAGCGTCACATAAAAGCGAGTTAAGGCCATAGCGGCATAATCCAAGCTTCTGAATCGCTCTTAGCCTTGAACGCCCATACGCTGTGACGAATTCCTCTCATGTTAGAGCTACGAACTCATCTCAAGGTCTGACAATACAGATTGGCACCTTCAACAGTTAAGGTTGTCAAGACCCTCACAAACAACAAGTTTGAAAAAGTATACTTGAACTACTTTTTTTTTTTTTTTTTTAAACTTAATCCTTGGTAGTGAACTCAGAGTGCACTTTCACTTTACAGAGGTAAACTTAAAGCACATTTTGAAATTCATAACTTAACATATACGTATTTGCAGCTGAAAGGGTATGAAGGTATCATTTTAAGAAATGTTTTTTGTGTAGTACTTTATTGTAAGGAGGGTGCTGCTGAAACAGCTGTGAATGCAGCAAACAGTACCTTAATCTTTAGCCCCAGTACTGCTAAAATGGAAGCAGATAGGGGTTGTGTAGGAGTTCACAGATGTGCTTAGAAAAGCAAAGCCTCTCTGTTTTCTCAGTAACTGTAGGGACAGGATTCTCAGTAATGTCTGTATAATGGGGCATACCTGGGACATACAATGGGAACATACATGAAGGCATGTGGGAACTTGTTTTGGGAAATCAAAAAAAAAGTCAGAAAATTGGATTTTATGACTTATATTTTCTCAGGCATATACATTTTCAGACTTGGGTTGATGTGTAGCACCACTTTCAAACTACAGGATGTGATGTATGGATGAAACCTGTCAGTACGAGTCAAGTGGTTCTTTAATTCAAAGTTTAATGTTTAATGTTTTCTGCTGTCAGGATGCAGTCCAACTCCACTGCATTTTTTAACTGAGTTTTTCACTAATTTTACGAATGAAATAGCCTGAGATGGACTAAAAAATTCAACTGAAATACGATGGAGTGCCCCTTTGTCACCCTCCGTTTTTGGACGTGTTCAGCCTTGATGGTGTTGTAACAACCTAAAAGTTTAATCAGTCCGAGGAAATTGCCATTTCTTGGGTTTCCCAGTTCAGTCTTCTTACTTCTCAGTGGTAAAGTTTACTCTGCAAGGAACAAAAATGAGCTTCAGTGCACCATCTTCTTCAGAGCTTCTCTCTGCTTTGATGACGTTTTGTGGTTGACTGTCAGTACATTTCCAGTCATTAGCCGTGTTTACATTTCTTACCAGGCAATGCAACCAGGTTTGATGCTGCCATAATGTGCTTGACAGACTTTGGCTTTAAATATTTCCTTTGTTAAAGGGTATGTAGTAAAATGTTCATTGGTGAGGCAACAATGTTTAGTGCTAACTTAACACTCACGAGAGTAGGACCATATGTACCATATGTATCAGATTCATTTCAGCTAAATATAAAAATAAGGCCATAACTAGCAAGATTTTTTTTTGTTTTTGTGTCCGTAAATGTAGTGATGTTTGTCAATCATTAATTTGTCTGAACCAATCATGAAGGCTCTTTCCTTCCACAGCCAGTGCAGTGATTGGTCCCACTCGCTGCTTTGTATTGGAACTCTGTATGACATTATTGTAGTTCCTCACGTTTTTAGCTCAATGAAGCCTAATTCTCCCATCCCTACCAGCCCTCCTTGGTTCCGCAGGTTGTCACAGCAAATGTAAACAGAGTTCTCGGTTGAAGTACCTGATTAAATAACAAATAAATAACTACCTTAATGAAACTTTTTGCTGTGGTCTAGTCAATAGCTGAACTGGTGTTGGTGTACACAACTAATTAGCTAAATGAGCCAGGGTAATCAGTGTAAACAAAAACCTGCACACACACACACACACACACACACACACACACACACACACACACACACACACACACACACACACACACACACACACACACAGTCTAGGGCTGTAAGAATGTGTCTGCCCAGTGCTGGCCTAAAAGGCTTCAGCTTGGACGTATTTCCCTGATAAATCCTCCGCCATGGTCGCTGTGCGCGCGGGAGTGGATGTGACTCATTCGGCCTTACGTCCTGCTATTTTTCCACTCCTTTATTATATCCAGGGGCTCAGGCGCCAGGACAGACCCAAATCCCATCCTTAAACAGCTAAGCTCCTTTCTCTCACTTCAGTTTTTCATTACGGCCCCTGCGGCATCTCTCCTCTTTCACCCGCTCTTCTCCTCCTCCATCACGCGACGACCTGAGTAAACCTGAGTCATAGCTGACGTGTGGACAGACAGGTTCATTCTACAGCAGCTACATTTTCATAATTTCGTCCATAAACACATGCAGGTCTTTCAAATGACTGTGGCACTTTTGAGGAAATGAGTCTTAGAAAGCGGTGTGACTGAGTACCACCTTCAGAGGTGACTGGGTTAAACTGAGTTGTCAGTGAATGAATCGATCAGCTGATCGCTCGGTTCCTTTTTTACACAGCACTCTTCACACTAAGGTGGGCCAGGGAACGGAACAGCTAAAATCCATTTTTATAGAGAAGGAGGAAGTCATAATTCAGTTAAATAAATAATAAATCTAGTGTTAAAACCTACAAGCTAAGGCCATATTTTGATCAAACGTGTTAAAGATGTGTAATGTTGTTTATAGCACAGTCTTGCATTGGCCTCACATGAACCTATTTTAACAACCTCGGAACAGTTTACAGCTGGATGTGTGGTTATGCCTTTAATATCTCTGCTTAAAGACTGAATGGCTTTTTTCTGTTCTGGGGATTCATTATCCGGATGTGTAATGTGAAATGTTCATTTAGGGATTGTCTCAGACATTTTCAAACGCTGGATGTTTTCACGGTGCGCAGGGATGTGTTCATTTCTTTCAAATTGTGCTTTAATTAAAAATGATTGAATT
The DNA here is from genome assembly GCA_022829145.1 of Albula goreensis. Taxonomy (NCBI): domain Eukaryota; kingdom Metazoa; phylum Chordata; class Actinopteri; order Albuliformes; family Albulidae; genus Albula; species Albula goreensis. Next base: position 36,009,902 of record CM040750.1, read on the forward strand.
AGTTTACGTTGGAATTGTCTTAACAATCAAAGCAATTTAATTACTGTGGATGCAACTATCAGTTTTTGGCATCAAAAGGCCATACTGCATTTTTTTTCAGTTGAAGGTGAAGATTTTAGTTATTATTTTCGTCATTTGAGATTACAAAAAGCAATACCTTTCTTTTAGTTGCACTTAAAATAAATGTGAAATGATTTACAAGTCCTGACACTTGCATATTCTAATTATTTCCCTGTCTCAGCACTGCTACTCCGTAGTCCTTGTCCTCCTTTGGCCTGATAGCTGAAAATCTTGTTTGCTTGTTGTTTGTTCTTTTTTTCTGGAGCAGAAATCACTGATAGTGAATGCTCTAGTTGAAGGAGAGCTGTATAGCATTATGGAGAAATACATCTTTAAATAATGTACAAAAACTACCTAAGATGTGTGTTTTATTATTATCATAATTATGATATAATTATAATACTAATGTTGAGTTTTTTGACTTGTAGTTGTTGTTACTTAGAGCAAATTAAAAAGGGTACATACTACTCAGCCACTGTAGAATTTCAGATTAATTCAAACACCTTTTGCCAAAGGGTACAACTTTGCCACAGTTGGGATTTGAACCAGCACACTCTGACTTTCAGGCCATGTTTGGTAGAGTGCTACTCTGCCAAAGCTGAATTGTCAATCACCACTTCAACCACAAAACAGACTTTGCTGTCCACATGAAAACATAATCATTGGATAGAATATCCTGTTTTATTTTATGAATCTTCAACCTCCTGTCACTTTTTCAAGCTGTAAGGTTCCCTGGGGTTTTGCGCGCACTTTTATTTTAGCCCTTTACCAGACGATCTTAGCCAGTGCAACTTACAGATTTTCCTTATATGTATCCTGTTTAAGTGGATATATAAATATATTATCCATTTAAACAGCTAGACATATTTAATTAAAAATCATTTGTAAGTAAAGTGTCCTGCCAAAGGGTAGAATGAGAACACCTTTAAAACCTTCAAGTTAGAAGGCCAAAGTTATTGCGACGAGCTGGTGATGAATTCACTGACTGTTGGGGACCCTGGGAGGAATCTTGGGCAGATGTAGTGTTTCGAAGAAGCTGTTGGTTAGACACCCCCACCCCCCTTCCTCGCCATGCCAGTCCCCCTCCCAGCTTAGCCTCCCCAGGACAGGCCATGCGCCAGCCCCAGCCTCCGCTCTGCCTGTCTGTTTGATGGACTTTGCCCTCCCGGCCAAACCGCCAAAAAAAAAAAAAACCTGTCAAAACCGCGGACCCACGCGATTGAAACGGCTTATGGGTGAGCCCGGGCGAGGCGAGGCAATCGGTGTGGCGTTGGGCCGCCGATAAAGGAGCCAATAAGTCATCCGAAGGAGCCTGCCGGGGGGCCAACAATGGCCGCCCAGATTTACCGTATTTGTGTAACGGCGCGTTATCGCCGAGGTGAAACACAAGGAGACATATGGCGCAATGAAGATAACGGCTAATGCCAACCGCTTTCAACGCTCCCTTTCTCTTTCCCTGCTTCCTGCCGTTGTTTCACCGTCGCGGGTCAGACTGAATCACTCAGCGCTGCCCCCGCCCCGCCCCCCCACTTCCTCTGTGGGGCTGAAGCCAGATTGCATTGCATTGTAAAACCGTGGTATCTAAATCCCAATGGATTTGGCAAGGTACTGTGCAAAGTTCTTCCCAACAGTTAAGTCGTCAGGTGTTGGGGGGGTCAGTTGTGGGGGATTGTGTGGATATGACAGATTGATTCCTTCACCCGCCTCTTGGATAAGCCTTTTTTTTGGGGGGGGAGATGACATTGTTTTTGACTTTCTAGATGATTGAAGTGAGACAAAGACTTCCATTACAATAACGAAATAACAAACATTTGTAGTGAATGCAAAAAAAAAAAAAGACCTGACATGCCAGCAAGTGTAAAAAAAAAAAAAGTTATTATGTTTTTAAAAGAGAGGGAATACTTCTGTTCTGGAGCGAGCCTCACTGCAGATAGATGGGGTCTATTAAACACGCAGCTTGGGGGTTATTTGTCAGGCTAATTTACACGTTTGTGTACCAGGTCTGTATTCAGATGAGAATAAATGGCATTGCTGCAGACCTTTATATTGTGGCTTCTGGCGCTGAAGTTTTGTTGTGAAGCTGCCCGTTTTTGGTCTGTGATCTGGTCCCATTTCAGGGGTACCAGACCCCCCCGGTTATGCTCCAAACCCTTCCCCCTCCCCACCAGACCCCACCAGGGCTTACTACTCCCTAAAATACATTTCACACAGACATGCCGTGCCGTGCCGTGCCGTGCCGTGCCGTTCCGCTAATATGATGCTTAACCCTCCATGCTCTTAGTGTGAGCTAAAATGCATGTGAAATTTGCCAGTTTCAGACAATTTTGAATGTCCAGCAAGGATAAGTTCAGGAAAAAATCAGTGGTGGGGAGGCGGGTGATTGCAGTACGGGTGGGGAGGTTTTTCTGTTCCACTCTTATACCAGCAACTCTTCAACCTGTGCTTAAATTGAGAAGAATGATTATCATTAATTTGCTCATGAAATAAACTGAAATCAGCGCTAACGTACAGCCGACACCTGTCCTGGCTGCATCATCGACCCATATTTAACGAATGACTCCTGTCCCACATTTAAATTTACATTGCAGTCTTTTAGCAGACACGTTTTGAAGTTCAAATTCAAATTCAAATTCAAATTCAAATCCAAGTGAAATCAAAGGAAGCGCATTTACCCGGCAACAGAAGTGCTTCCGCATTGAATCCACGAGCTGCAAAATATCGTATTAGTGCTATAACAAACAAGCAAAGCCGCGGCTAAGTGCCTGTGGAATGGTTGTATTAGTAATAAGTGCATTTGGCTGTTGTATATGAATGTTAGTCGTACGTTAAGTCACTGTGGATAAGAGCTAATTGCAAACCAGAGCAAGGATTAGGCCAGAAGTGTTCAAGAGGCAGCGGGGGTGTTGCTAGACATTAACAGGCACTACTGGGTCACGGGTCCCCAGTGCTCACATCCACACACATGCAATTTATGATACAAAAAACACCATTTTTTTTACATTTACTGGGGCACCACATATAATTACTGGGGCATGTGCCCCAGTACATAGGGTCTGGTGATGGTGCTGGAAGGCAGTATAGATTGATTATTAATGCATAAGTTCGAGTTCTTCTCATTAGACCCCCTTATTTTTTTTATAATTCCTGTTACACTGAGCAGAATCAGAAAGACTACACACAGACATGCTCTACTGAAGTGACATTTGTTTCAATGCTTCCCTATGTTTTTGCTCAAATTCGTATAAAATTGCACAATGTTTCTTTAATTTTTTTGTTTACCCGAGCACTTACAGTCCGATAGCAGTGTCGACAGATTCAACCAGACCAGTGCAAATTAAATCGGTCTGCTGGCTTACACCATACCCTGACGTTTGCTAGCGCGCGAGCTAAGTAGCCGTAACATTAGCGGTGGTTAATGGAGGGAAAAGAAAGGGATCTCTTTTTTACATCAGCTACACAGAATGCACTTTCCCACCCCCACCCAATCCCGCTTCACTCCAATATGAATACTGCGGAGTAGGATGAGCTAAATGAGGAGTCCTTAACCTGACACACACACTCACACACACACACACACACACACACTCACACACACACACACACAAACACACAAACACACAAACACACACACACACACACACACACACACACACACACACACACACACAGACACACACACACACACACACACACACACACACACACTCACACACACACACACACTGACTGTCTAAAACAGGCACCAACCTTGGCACCAGATCCCAGTATAACATGTGCATTATTATATCCATCTGAATTAGCTGCGGTGCTAACAGAGGCATCCATTTTCTTTGCCAGCGGCGGCTGCAGGCTAAATAGTTTAATTAATCGCACAGCGCACATGGCTTCCCGGTGTAAACGGCTGGCCATGCTGACGTTCGTTCCAGAATTGTGACCCGGGTGAAAGGTCACGTGTAATCTTGGCCGCGGCACCCGCCATGTCCAGCCTGATATCCCTCAGAATCTCAGGAGAGAGCGGGAGGCGGGCCGGAGTCAGGAGCAACGTACGCTCTGATTATTTCCGAATCAGCGGCCATCTGCTGCGCGTTTCGGCTGCGCATTCGAATTGCTGATGCAGGACAATGCACCGCACAGCTAGGGCCAGGGTCTGTGCCGGAGACCCCGAGCTCAAATGCAAATATAGCAACTGTGCGTATGTGCACAAACGAGCCGCCGTCACACACACACACTGACCGTAACTCACCTGTGTGTCATTCATTTCACATACAGGAGACTGGAATCTAAGTGTTTTTCCGTGAAATTCTGACATCAGAAATGAGTCATGGACAGAGGGAATCACAATGGATGATGTTCGGAGGACATAATGTACGTCTCTATTTCATATTTTCAGTTTATGGGTTTGTATAGATCAAACTACAGATATG
>CM040750.1:36019385-36074385 GCA_022829145.1 Albula goreensis
TTCTGTCTCACCTCGCTTTGCATCAGTGTTTTCTGTTTGCAGTCGGACTGTGGTTTCTATTCCACCAGCTGCAGAAATAATTGTGCTTTATTGCCAATTATACTAATGAGTTCCCAGAAACACCCTGGAGGACCGTACCCACCGTGACAACACCACAGAAGAGGAAGAAGAAGGAAGGAGGAGGAGGAGAAGAAAAAGCAAGGAAAATATCAGGGACACTCGGAGGAGCTGGTGACAGAAGTCTTTCCAAACGCACCCCCCACGCACGCACCCAGAGGAGCTGGGATGCCCCAGGGCAAAACCGGCTTTTCCCCAAACTGTGCGGCTTGCTGCCAGGACGAGAAGACAGCGCTGCGTTTGACAGATCTGAGAGTGCAGAGCTGTCTCTCGGCCGTGTCCACCGGGAGGAGTACGCCAACCATGCCGCCGGGCGGTTGCTCCACACCTGTCTGTGTACGCTCAGAGCGGGACGGCCCGAGGGGGTAGAGCACTTCGCCCGGGTTCCAGCACGGTCCGCCCTCTCCAGGGGACAGGAAACCACAACGAAAGATCAGCTTCACTTAAGGAGAGGAGAGATTTCTGCTGAAAAATAAATTACACTTTGAGCAATCTCTTGGTTCCCACCCAAGACAGAGCATTCTGCCTGACAGTAGCCAGGGGGGGGGATGTCCCTGCTTAATAATTATCAAAAAAAAATTCTGAAATTATTTTTTTTATGTCCGCCGAGGATTACTGGAGAAAGATTAACGTTCAAACGGAGTACATTTACAATTTTAGCACAATTCCGATGCCAAATGTAATTTTGGTGAAAATGCACTAATTCTGCAGATGACATTACTTATCTTCCACAACATTTCAGCATATTATTTCAACATAGTATATGAAATAAAAGCTTGGCAATTTATTGTGTTGCTTTTGAGGTGTGAATATGCATTCGTACACCATTGAACAAATAAACAGATATGTGGTGTATATGTTACATGAGTCCCCCTGATATGCTGCAGTACGCTTTCGCTGTAAAATGACTCTCTGCTCTCCAGACCTCCTTTATCAAGTATTGGAGTTCAAGAGGAAACGCATTCACGCAGTCATAAGGCATTTAAAAGGGCAAAACAAAAGAATTTCCAGTTAAAATTCCTAAACTTGATGTTTTTTATTGCCTTGAGACAGAAACATGGCGGAATCCACATGTGTAAAAATGAGATAAACGAGGCCCTGCATCTCCACCTCTCCTGAGCAACACTGACCTATGCTTTTTGCCAAATAAGCATGAAAGAAACAGCGCATGCATTTCCTCTCCTCAGGCCTCTTAAATACTCAGTGAATGAGAGGAAAGACAGAGAGGGGAATGAACAGTGGTCAGGCAGAGGAGGACGGCGCGGATACGTCTTTCCCCTCACATCACACCCTGACGGCTTTAATCAACACGCTTCTGCACTTAACACACGCTCCTCTACCCGAGCAGGCCTCTGTGGCGTGTAATCAATAGTAAAATAATAAAAATAATAATAATAATAATAATAATAATGACGTAGGCTTTATTCATACAGTACCTTTCAGAATAAGCCTTCTAGAACCCTTAAATACTTACAATGGGCAGTCAATCACTGACTTTGACCAATCAAAAAGTTGCACTGTCCACAATAAAGCAAAATGATTGGTTTAAATAACTGTGTCACTGTCATTGTGATCTCACAATAGCTCTGCCCATATTTGGTTTCGTGACACAGCATTCTCTCACGACTCATTTTTGGCACCAAGAGCGTCATTCAGAAAAAAACATTTTCAGGCTTGGCATACGTACCAAATGCACATCAACGATTCCATTTAATATTCAGGACTGTATTTAGCAGCAGGCTTCCCTCCAGTTGTATAACGGAATTTGTATGATTCATAATTTATCAGCCGCATCATACGTCATTTTTCTGTCATGCGATATTTGGGGTATCAGTCGAAAACGGAGGCATGTGTCAGTCAGACTGTGATTCACAGCTTCACCTTCACCTTCTCCTTTAATACATACGTAGACATCAGCAGGCCCTGTGGCCTGCAGTCTTTAACACTGTTCTGGCTTTTTTTATTACTATGTTCACTTGCATTTATGTTGAACAAAGACTCTAAAACTCACAAACACAGACTCAATCAACCAAGATGAAATTTATTATTATTATTATTATGATTATGATTATTATTATTATTGTTGTTGTTGTTGTTGTTGTTGTTGTTGTTGTTGTTGTTGTTGTTGTTGTTGTTGTTGTTGTTGTTGTTGTTGTTGTTTTGAGGCTGATTTAAATTTTTTTCCAGAAACAGCTTTGCCTATTTTCAATTCATGGTGAGCAGCCAAAAAAGTAGGTAGTGATATTTAGGACATTTCCTGTGTTCATATTTTACAGTCTGTCCCACTAAACTTTAGGTGAACGCAGACAGCTGGGGGAAAAAGAACACAAGAAGACTGTTTGCCAATTCACTTTGAGGGTGGATCCTGCATCATTATCAGCAGGGTAATGAGCAAACAGGTGAGCTTAGCAAACAGGTAACAGTGCCACAGTAACAGGTGGCAACTTAGGAAACAGACTCATGCCATGATGTACAGTATGTCTTGCATACTCCACAGATGTGACAGAGCTATCCCATTTATGAAGTTACTCATAAAGAAGACTGAGGGAGCATTGCTTTTCCAGCCTTTACATGAACTCCTACGTCACCACACTCTGATGCCGTTTGTTGGAACCTTTCTGCGAGTAAAACTAGACAATAAGCTCAGCCGAAGGTCTGACGGAGAGCTGGATTCTCTCTGGACAGCAGGGTGATGGCAAGCTTTGGACAGGTTTTATCTGACGTTCTGAATTCAGAAAGTTTTTTTTCATGTGTGGAAACCTAGATTTCTGTTCAATGTGCCTTGAGGTGCTGTGTTCATTCCACCAGGTCAGTACGGGCCAAGACCTTGGACCAGGCCCACAGTGATAGCAATGTGCAGAAACTGTACATTGTTTGTTATGTCTTCAATGTCAGGCCTGTTCATTTGTCCTGTTTAATCTTTGTTTTGGCTCCATTCTTCATTGAAGATTTATATTCAACAACGCCCAATTATTATGTAGATGTCTTTGTGGAACTGTAGACTCCTCATCTCTCTCCAGGTATAAATTTCTCTCCAGGGGGCACCCCTGGCAGAGCTGTGATGTACAACTTTGCGTGCTGTAGGTCTCCATGCTGCATGATCATTAAACAGCCTTACAGCCCTAAACAGAGCGTGGACTTCTTTTGCCATGACACACGCTTCTGGATCCAGATGTCACAGAGGAGCGTTGGCAGGAGGGAACTTAGCTACTGCAGGTGGTGGCAGTGTCAGTTAAATTTGTGTTTTTAGTTCGTTGTTTTCGACTATATTCGTGTGTTCTGGTTTTTCTTCATTCCTTCATTCATTGCCCTTTCGTGTTTTCTCCACCTCCTGCCTTGTTACCCTATTACCTGTTACCAATATGTTTCACCTGCCTCGGTGTTCACCTGTGTCTCGTTGCTCATTTCTACCCAGTTCTGTGCTTTGTATGTTGCAAGTTCATCTCAGTTACTTCTGTTCCTGTGCGCGCTGTGATCCTTTTGTTCCTGTCTGCCTGCCCTTTATTTACCCTCTACGTTTTCTGCTTTTTTCATTCCTTGTGATATTGTACTGTTGCCTGATCTTCTGCTTCACAAACTTTTCCTGCCCAATTTTTGACTTTTCTCTTGGATTTTGTTTTTGTACTTTTGCTGTTACTTCCTGGTTCTGACCTTTGTCTGGTTCTTGACAGCGATTTTTTGGATTTTCACTGATCTGCTCAATAAACTATTGTTTATTCGCACTTCTGCGTTTGGGTCCTATTCTGAGTCGTGACAGCCAAGCATTCATTCCCTCTGGTTAAAGTTCATTCTCACTGATGTCCTTGCTAATTTAAATACAGTTCAGAAAATTGCTGCAGGAGAATCAATCAATCAGACTGTTTGTTACTGCATTTTTGTCTTTTTTTTCTTTTGAAACTGTCTTGTTGCAAAAGCACCGGACAGAGTACTTTTTCCAGAGGGAGAAATACAAAACCAGAGAACAAACTGAATAGCAGAGCAGCAAAACAGTTGTAGGCTTGTGAATGTAAATGAATGAATCCATCAAGCATCCAGTACAGATCCAGCGATCTCTCAGCGGGACCCTGGCCTTTAAGATCTCCATCGCCCTGCAGCCTGGCTGAGTTTATCTGCAGTTAAACACACTTACAGAGGTAATCAAAGTGGAATCTATCCAGTGTTTTTTGTAAAATAAATAGGGGTTAAGCTTGTGTCTTTTATGTATTGTTTTGCATCAGTACTAGTTGTGTTGACTCCTTGACTGCTTTTGGATAGTCTGCTTTGCTTCAATAAATGTCCACTAAAGTAAAACTAGGCAAACTTCCTGGCTTATGTATACAAGAATGTACAGTGTATCACGGCTTTAGGAAATGCTGTGTAGGAAATGAACCTTCATGACCGAAATCCTCACATTTCTCACTGACATTCAAATCTTCAAATTTTCGAGTAATCGTGCAACACCATTTTAACATCACAGGATGTGATATGGATGATATAAAGAACATCAGGATGAATCAAGAAGGAATTTAAGGTTCCTGACCGTGGTGTCCATCGATCTGATTGGTGCTGTTAAATATGTTTATTTGATGTAAGTTCACATACCCAGTTTAAGACTTGCGATTGGTCAGAAGAAGACCAAAGAAGCACAAATCCTTCCACTCTCCACATATCAGCCAGAGTTTTACCACATTGTGTTAAAATTACAGGCCCAGCATGTAAGACTACAGCATAAGTAAATAAATAAGTAGCTTCCCATAGACTCCAGCGCAGAGGTCTGTGTGAACATAGACCCAAAGCGGCCCAACCTCTGCCTTATTTTGGTCTCATGGCAGCTGGGTTAAGTCGTAGGGAGCTGAAGTAAAGTTATGTGTGGCTCCACAAACAATGTGATAGCTTTGTGTTATTTCTGTTGTTGTTTTTTGTTTGTTTGTTTGTTTGTTTGTTTTAGTTCTTTGTGATTTTCCCTACTGTGCAGTGAAAAGCTCCAGCAGAAAGCTGGTAATATTTGCTGGATCTCAGCTGATGATCCCATGAAATTGAAAAGAAGTCGTAACATATTTGTTAAAGCGTTCTTTCACTCAATTTAGGGAACTGCAAAATAACACTGCATAAGTACACAATGGCAGTGCGCTGTAACGGTGAGGGAGCTGGGTTTGTCACTTAAATAGTGTAGGTTCGGTGCTGTCATTACACAGTAGAACAAGCTCCTTCACCTCAATTGCTGCAGTTAGTGTCCAGCTGTAGAAATGGCTACTCTGTAAGAATATAATCCATAAATTTAAATGCCAAAGTAAAGGTATATGATATACACACAAAGATATGCTTCAACAATGTTATTGGCCGTGTCAGTGTTTTTCACAGCATTTCCATGTAAATCAAGAATTTTGCGCTTTTCACTAAAGTTTAAAACTGTAATCACAACAAACATTGCAAACTTTGAGAAAAACATTCTAAAACCGCAGACATCATTAAATGTATTTATTTATCGGTTGCTAATCCCTAATTAATGTGAGCGGGGAGGACGAGCAAATCAATGAAATTCACCTTAATAATCCAGGTTAATATCTGTGACCCTTGCTGACTGGACAATACAGTTGGCCAAAACATATCCATATCTTTTTCTGCAGCATTACCAGAACATGAATTATGAAGCAAAAAAGATCGATCGGAGATGTAGATAAGGGTACCTGACTGGAAAGAGAAAACCGCCATGTCCAATCGGTGTCAGCAAGTTCAGAGAGTTCTCTCTCATAGCCAGGGTGAGGGTGTACAGTTCCTCTGTTAATTAGACAAATACTCAATTTTTGCTTATGGCACATTGGGATAATTGCCTGTTTGTCTTTTGTGTATCGCATCTGTATAAACAAGCATAGAAACCAAACCAGCACTATTTGTTCAACCTGCTATCATCAACCTGGTGATCAGAATCGATCATTGCATTTTGCTTTATTCAGAAAAAGCATTTGATTGGTTGAAATGACTGCGCGATTGACAGCTTGTAACTCATTACATTACATTACATTACAGGCACTACGCAGACGCTCTTCTCCAGAGTGACGCACAACTCAAAGTGGACTAAGTAGGGAATGAGAGAGGAACAAGTCCTACACTGGGGTAAAAGACCCAAGTGCCTGGGTAAGCATAAACATAGACTTAAATCCTATGAATGACCTGAAGAAAAAAATGCAGTGACAACAGCAACAAACTCCCCCATTTATGTGGTTCACAGGACTTCACTTGCAGGATATTGACTTGTCTCTGGCCATTTTGAAAAGCAGCAGAGATGCTGAAATGTGATCCAGTTTGTGCGGTCTCAAAGGTCCTCCGATGGCCTCTGGATGATTCATAGTGCTGACCAAACCAGCTCCCATTTCTGCCTCCTGTTCATTTCTTCCGTGCCCCCGCTGTTCCACTGCGTGACTTTTATTTCTGGAAATATACAGTTTGCCATGGTTGTTGTCTGTTCATACACTAATCTTATCAGTAGAAAGGTTTTCTTCACAAACATGCGTCACAAAGCATTTTACATAATGTTGAGAAAACAAATTAAATGATGAAACGAAGTAAAAGAACATAGATTTAATGGATACAAATTAATAATAAAGCAATATAAAGAAATTACAAAAAAATCAGTGTATGTGTTAGTTAATGCATATAAACCTAATTTATGTACACATCGTATATACATAAAGATATCCCCTCACTGTCAAGGTAAAATGCTGTAAAATTAAAGGTGAACATGGTACTGATCTACCTCACTCTGTCCATTTCTTAGCTATAATGAGCAGTAGCAGTAACTGATTCTCTCCGATAACACAGTCTCCATTACCAGGCTTTAGAGTTCATCCGTTTCTCTGCCTTCATTTGTTTGATATTGTATTTTGGCTACATCACAGCACAGACAGGACTGATCACTGCAGACTTCGGTCCTAACTCACAAATTTAAATGGGCGCCTGAAAGTGAATCTCACAAAGTCTAAAATAGCAGTCTGTGCTATTACGTCTCCTAGCAACGCGCTCCTAGAAACATTTTTGTCGTTTACTTTTGTAGCAGACTCCTCAGAAAGGGACTGAGTCATGTTTGCAACGCCGCCTCATCTCGAAACATATTTGTTTTACAAAACGGTGTTGTTTTGTAAAGTTGCATATTGGATCATTGCAAATGACTTGTGATATCTGAGTACTTCACTTGCAGCATATTTGCCTGCACTGCACCCATGTAAGCCTTAGATGGAAGTAATTATTTCTGGGATAGAACACATGTAAATATTTAGCTCGTCTGCGCTGATATGAGACTCATAATGCTCCAATAATCATGCGTAATAAGCTTCACATTTTCGAGAACGTGCCTCTCAGCGGGTTCAGCCCGGTTTAGATTCATGAGTTGGCAGCGCAGATATCTGAGAGTGAGTTTTTCAGCAGGTTTCATGCTTCATCCACAACTCTGAAATTTCTTTCATATCCACAGTCAGACTAAAAACGGAAGAATAGTGTTCTACAGGTAAACAGGTCCATTTTCATGATAGGAGAGAATAGTATTCTGCATGTGAACAGGTTGTGTTATGCCTGGTGATTGAAAGAATAGTATTCTGCAGGTAAACAGGTTGTGTTATGTCTGGTGATGTGAAGAGTAGTACTCTGCAGGTAAACAGGTTGTGTTATGTCTGGTGATGTGAAAGAGTAGTACTCTGCAGGTAAACAGGTTGTGTTATGCCTGGTGATGTGAAAGAGTAGTACTCTGCAGGTAAACAGGTTGTGTTATGCCTGGTGATGTGAAAGAGTAGTACTCTGCAGGTAAACAGGTTGTGTTATGTCTGGTGATGTGAAAGAGTAGTACTCTGCAGGTAAACAGGTTGTGTTATGTCTGGTGATGTGAAAGAGTAGTACTCTGCAGGTAAACAGGTTGTGCTATGTCTGGTGATGTGAAAAGAGTAGTACTCTGCAGGTAAACAGGTTGTGCTATGCCTGGTGATGTGAAAGAGTAGTACTCTGCAGGTAAACAGGTTGTGCTATGCCTGGTGATGTGAAAGAGTAGTACTCTGCAGGTAAACAGGTTGTACTTATGCCTGCCTGGTGATGTGAAAGAGTAGTACTCTGCAGGTAAACAGGTTGTGTTATGCCTGCTGATGTGAAAGAGTAGTACTCTGCAGGTAAACAGGTTGTGTTATGCCTGCTGATGTGAAAGAGTAGTACTCTTCAGGTAAACAGGTTGTGTTATGCCTGCTGATGTGAAAGAGTAGTACTCTGCAGGTAAACAGGTTGTGTTATGCCTGGTGATGTGAAAGAGTAGTACTCTTCAGGTAAACAGGTTGTGTTATGCCTGCTGATGTGAAAGAGTAGTACTCTTCAGGTAAACAGGTTGTGTTATGCCTGCTGATGTGAAAGAGTAGTACTCTTCAGGTAAACAGGTTGTGTTATGCCTGCTGATGTGAAAGAGTAGTACTCTGCAGGTAAACAGGTTGTGTTATGCCTGGTGATGTGAAAGAGTAGTACTCTGCAGGTAAACAGGTTGTGTTATGCCTGCTGATGTGAAAGAGTAGTACTCTGCAGGTAAACAGGTTGTGTTATGCCTGGTGATGTGAAAGAGTAGTACTCTGCAGGTAAACAGGTTGTGTTATACCTGGTGATGTGAAAGAGTAGTACTCTGCAGGTAAACAGGTTGTGTTATGCCTGGTGATGTGAAAGAGTAGTACTCTGCAGGTAAACAGGTTGTGTTATGCCTGGTGATGTGAAAGAGTAGTACTCTGCAGGTAAACAGGTTGTGTTGATTTCCCTGATGAGGAGGAGCAGTACTCTACAAATGAACAGGTTGTATTATTTTTGTGACGGGGGGAGTAGCATTGTACTGGTGAACAGGTGAACTCTGAAGTTCACCTCTGATTATGGGAATCCCATCAAAGACAACTAAAAGAAATAAACTGGTCAAGTAACTATGGTGGTACTGCTTCCACTGCCGGCAGTAATAATTAAATAATAATATCACAAAAATGGCTGACACTTAAAGCACACCTGTAACAGTGTTTGCAGGCATAACCCCTGATCTGGCAGGTTGTAATAGAGCTTGCTTATCTCAGGAAGAGGACCCAGGTAGTCGTCCCTACTTCCTGCTTTTCAGTAACGGATATTTCTCACTTTTATTCAGGGTTGGTTCTGGGTGGGATGGAAGGAGCGTGTGTGCAGGTGGGGGGTTGGCAGATTGTTTCCTCCAGTATTGAATGTATATAATATGCACAGACTTTGTCAGTACCCCTCCCCTCATTGGCTCTCCTTTAACCAATCGGTTCTGTCAGCTCACGGAACACGAGAGAGCGCGTTGCGTACATGTTTCGTGCGCCCCTGTGCGTACCGTATCCCCCTGTTACGCAAATCCATGCATCTGTAATCTCTACATATAGCCCTCAGTACTGAAGCAGGCAAACCCCTGGCCATTACATAACTGTAAAAAAGGCAAAATATTACTGACTCTGTAAGCCAGCATTTTTTTTTTTACTGCATCATTAATAATTCATCTCAAACAAGCAGACTTAAAAAAAAAAAACTAGATACAGTAACCGGAATGATACAGCAGTGGAAATAAAAACCAAAATTAATAAATAATGATATTGTCCCAGTTTTTTTTTTTTTTTTTTTTTGCTTAGAAACCACAGCTGTGGCCAAATTTTAAATTATAAATAGAGGAAGAGTTGAGAAACTCTGTCACCTTCAGAAGTTAACTACTGGCAGCTGAATGCAATCATTAAGCTGTGGGGTTTGTGTGTTCACACATTTGCTTCATTATTGAAGGGCTACTCCAGTCTTTTGCCTCTTCTGTTTTTGACAGAACTGAAACACTGTTATGATTCAGCTGTTGGAATGGGCAGCACAGCAGTGATGCAGTAAAATCATGAATATTCACAGCGGTGGAGTTGGGAGCAGTGCTTTAGGGAAAGGTGTCCTCCTCCTTGTCTCTAACTGTTCTCCAAAAAAATTAAAAATGGAGTTTTTCACTCAGATGTAAAGAGACACCTACATTCACATAATCAGCATGTCTTCTGCTATGCCATCCAACAGGGAAGAGAACAACTTCACACCTTCTGAAAACGTAGCCAGTCAGTGATGCATATGTAAGTCTTTGAGTGACTTCCCATCTACAGAAATGGAGAAGTTAGAGCACTCTTCCATGTTTTTTTTTCATCAGACACAAAGCAATGCCCAACTAATCCACTTCAGGCCAGGTTGCTTAGCGATTGTGCTGATGAATGAATGGAGGGACAGACTTCTGCAAACCATCGAACGTTTCATTGGTCCAAATTTGCTGGTTTCCACCAATGGCAGCCATTTTGGTAACTTTGCATGGTTCCATGGGAAATGAATGACAGCTGTTGAACTGTGCTCCAGTTTTTATATGTGTTTAGTGTTAGGCATTAAATCTGTGCCTCTGTTTTGAGTCAGGCAGTTCCTGACTGTCTAACTCGTAACAGAAGACAGAATGCTGAAATGCGTGAATGTTTCGCCTCATCCGAACTGAAAACAAACGTGGAGCGCAGATCATTTCAGAGTGTAGTCACTGAAATTCTTTTGATCCACAAGCCTCCGCTTTTAACCCATTGGGGCTGAAATAAGCACAAAATCTGTTTCGATTAGAGGGTGTTTTCATCAGATGGATGCGTTTGCCAGCCTGTGACGGTGTGTGTGCCTCTGTGACAGGTTTTGCATTTACTGCAAGACATCCTTTTTGTTCGTGTTCGACGGCGGCTTTAAGAGTTTTTCCCTGTGAGTGCTTTGGACAGGAGACCCCTCCCACTCTGTGTTTTATCTGCCTGTAAGCTTTGCATGTTCACAGACTCCTCCCCCCGATCCAGGCACCTGTCAGCGAGAATGTGTTGTCCTCAGCAGACACCAATGCAAACGCAGGTTTTCAGTATTTATGAATACTGTCAGGCGACATCAACTGCTCTGTGTCGCATCTGTCCGCTAAAAGAAAGGGAGGGGGAGAAGCAACCTACATTTCTGGAAACCACAGCAATTCACATGACACATCAGGTAGACAAGTCTCTTTTTATATGTACCATCTTTTTATTCCACTGGATTTGAGGCGCCTCTTGCCTGTGGCTTGTTAAAACAGATTATTCTCAGAACTTGTTGCCTATAAGTTTCAGCAGCCATTTTTTCCAGGGATGGGGGGTGGTTTGATCACGGGGGGTGGTTTCTCCCCCTGAAATGGGAAATGTGTTTTCACCCCCCACAACCTTTTATCCTTTATGTGCACATTTCACCTTGGGTGGCATCTCCTTCTGTAGTTAATAACCTCCGTCTATGTATAGCACAGCCTTTCACAGCAAACAGAGTGACTGATGTCTGTAGAGTATGAGAAAAGGTCTGTTGTATAATCTAGATTTGGTTAAAAAAAAAAAAGCCACATTCCATCAAAGCTTCATTTTAGTGTTCTCTCCCGAATCTGCCCAAATCCAAAGTACATTGATAGCCTATTGTTTCATTCATCCATTTTGGACACACGTAGGAAAACACCCAGCGTTGTTTTATGGCTCTAAATTCCCCCTGAGACACTGTTGGGGATGATTCATCACTTGAGTGTAGTCTTATACTTAAATTTGATTTCTTGATGGGAATAAAGTTAACGCATCTGGGTGACATCACAGGGAGAACAGTTTAGTATTACTCATCAATTGTTTACTGGCCCCACTTATTGCTAGGCAACATTTTATGGAATGTTACTGTCATAGTCACATGTCTGCCATGAACATGTACTTGCGGCTGATTGGTGGAAGGCATTCTCACTGTGAATAAAAGCAGGGCTCCACGGGGCCACACTACAAAGCTGGCCAACCAGATCCGCTGGCTGACTTTGGCAAGCATGCCAAAGAAAGACCATTTCAGAGGCGGTTTCCCTTCACAGCCAGACATTAATTAATTGTGTCTGAGGATTTTGCACACAGTAAATTAATTAAGAGCTAGTTTCTCTTACAAAGGAGCTTAATTATTTTCGTAATCTTTACCAAAGTCACCAAAGCCAGCTAACCAGTGGAGCCGCTCACCCTGCTGAAACTGTGGATGAATCAAGGAGAATAGAGACTGTGTGATCATGTTTCTTTTGTCATGAGCATTTGTTCTCAAGTGAACAGCATCTCATTATCAATAGGATGTGTGCGCCCTCTCTCCTCTTTTACGAATTCACTGGAAATACGGTCATTATCTTTGGTGATAGTGCAAAGGAATGCAACAATGGATCGTGCTTTTAATTAAATCATATCCAAAAAATAACTACAATAAATGAAATAACCAGGTCACGTCCTGTGGGTTGGAAATGGCGTCATGCATTGAGCCAAGTCTGAAAATGAACATGTCATGTGAAAGCTTTACTAAATATATACAAATTGCTGAATCTACAGTAACGATGTCATGCTTTTCTCCTAAAACTATGTATGCTACTGCATTCATTACATACGTAATATACCTAACCCTTTCATAGAGTCACTGATAAAATCATGGGGATGTTGCTTTTCCAGCTAATTCATCAAAAATATTCAACACTCTATGCTTTTGTGTTCTGAGTACGTCAGCAGCTCTTTACATTACAGCTCATTAATAACAGGGTAATACCACCATGTAATTACATATAAATAATCTGAGTCACCCAGTCCCTTGCTAGCATCCCAACTGAAACCATGGTTTGCTGGCTGGAAACAGAGATGGTTGTTTCTGCATAGTGCCTTAGAATCAGTGCTAGGACAGTGTTATGCTGTTTAAAATTACCTTGTTATTAGCGTGCTGTAATGTAAAATGCCAGTATAGGACTGTGTTATGCTGTTTAGCATTTCCCTGTTTTAGCATTACCCTGTAATTAGCGTGCTGTAATGTAAAATGCCAGTATAGGACTGTGTTATGCTGTTTAGCATTACCCTGTTATTAGCATGCTGTAATGTAAAATGCCAGTATAGGACTGTGTTATGCTGTTTAGCATTACCCTGTTATTAGCGTGCTGTAATGTGAAATGCCAATATAGGACTGTGTTATGCTGTTTAGCATTACCCTGTTATTAGCATGCTGTAATGTAAAATGCCAGTATAGGACTGTGTTATGCTGTTTAGCATTACCCTGTTATTAGCGTGCTGTAATGTAAAATGCCAGTATAGGACTGTGTTATGCTGTTTAGCATTACCCTGTTATTAGCATGCTGTAATGTAAAATGCCAGTATAGGACTGTGTTATGCTGTTTAGCATTACCCTGTTATTAGCATGCTGTAATGTAAAATGCCAGTATAGGACTGTGTTATGCTGTTTAGCATTACCCTGTTATTAGCATGCTATAATGTAAAATGCCAGTATAGGACTGTGTTATGCTGTTTAGCATTACCCTGTTATTAGCGTGCTGTAATGTAAAGAGGAAGGAAGCAGAACCAGAGAGGGTACTCAGGGCAGAGGTGGCGTAATTGTGCTCAAAGTGACTCTCGTTGCCACAACGTCTCACATCCCATGCTCTCTGGACCGGTCTCCAGGTGACTGCTGAATCATGTCCTTGAAATGACCCTGCTGTACCTGTCGTCAAGATTTGAAGACGGTTTTGATGCTCCGCTAAGCTCCCTGCTGCTCGTGTGACAGAATCAAGTCAATAAGAAAAAGATGGTAGAAATGGAAACACCAAAGCTCACAGTCCTGACGGTTAAAATGAGGTTTTGACAACCCCCACTAAGGCGGAGCTGCGCTCAGCTGTCAATCACCTACTTTGTTTCAACCAATCAGAAATGTCTTTCTCTCCACAACAAACGTGGTCATTGGTTGAAATTACAGAGTCACTGGTACTGTGTGGTGGTTCCTCCCATCAGTGGGTCCTCACTCCGCCATCACCAGCACACAGCACAGGGGTATATACGTAGTTTCCTACATTTTGTATACAAAATTTGCCATAACCTGAAAAGCATTAAATCCAGATTTTAATTTCAGGCTTGTTTAATCTTTGGACTCCTCGGCATATTATGCATGCTCATATCCTGTCTGGTCCAAGTCTTGTCCAAGACACAAAGCAGCAAAACTTCCCATTCCAGATTTAAGAAGCTTCATATATGAAACAAATAGCACGCTATGCCAGACCGCACGTACTCCCGAACCATGTCTTTGCTTTTTGGAAAAAAACGGTATGTGTTACATTTCTGGTGTTTATTATAATGGAACTGTGAATTCAAAAACCTAATAAAAGTAATTTCTGGTTGTTTGTTTAAAAAAAAATAATCACAACTTTCTGTTAAAATCACACCAGGTCAGGAGTTAAATTTGTGTGTTAACACAATGAAATCTGTTATTTTGACACCTTTTTGGTGAGTCCCACACATAAACCCAAACTGTCTTGATTTCGACACCCACAATGTTTGCTTTTTTCCCGTGTAAAAAGCAATAAAACCTGTATGCGTTGGTATATTTTTTTTTTTTAGTTTTTGCCCTCGTGTGTCTTCTTCGCGATAAATTATTGCGTTTCTGTATCACCACTTTCTAATATTTAATATGAAAATGGCTTTGGAAAGGGGAGACATACCATGATTTCCTGTTCCTCCTCAGGAACGATGATGGAGCTGGAGCGCATGCTAACTCTTGGCGGATTATGCAGAGTCCAGTGCCCGCGGTAATTGGCATTTGACTGGAATGTACACAGGCTTGCTTTACCGCGAGGGCGGATACGATTTGAATTGCATATTCCTACGGCTAATCTGATGGGTCCACACCGGGGGGGTTGGCCTTAGCATAGGCCACTCACCGCCGCATTTGGGAGATAGCCCAGGTATGCAGTAACAGAGAGCCGGAGGCCATGGGATTGTTGTAAGTATTACCGGCAGAAGAGCGGAGAAAAAAATGCTTTCTGTGAAATGGAGGTATGCATTTACTGTACTGTCCAGATATTGTGGAGAAATCCTGTATTTATTATGCTCTATACATTTGAAATAAAATTCAAAAGAAAAACGCATGTCTGTAATGCTATATCCTCAATGGTTTTTAAATCCACTGCACCAGTGTAGGCCCACCCTGATCCTGAAGAGCTGTAGAGTCCATTGGATTTTTTTTTTTTTTTTTGATGTTGCCCAGAAAATATTCTAAGCTTGTTTGATGAATCCAGGCAGTTAATAACACAAATGACCTCAGCTGACTCCATATGCCTACACTGGCTGCATGTTGTTTTGGTGAGATGAAAACCACCCGACCCTGGGGCTATAGTATAGGGTCAGGGACTCTTGCCGTATACAAATCAGTGCATTGGAGGAATGTAATTGGTTTGTGATCTTAGGACTGCGTGTCCTTGTGAGTCTGAATAGTCTGTGTCCGTGTGTTTTTAACTGAAACTCTTTTTTGAATGGTGCTGGTGCCGGTTTGATCGTACCGTAAAACTGTGAGTATTAAATAAATGCTGACTCTTTAAAAGTGCATGTTCTCCCTACTGGACTCATCTGAACTCCTTGGGTTATATGAACAGTGCGCATATTACTGAGCATGGCTCTGTGCAGAGATCTGTATCTCAGAGGGATGGCCTGGCTCATTACAGGTTAAATGAGATGGGCTGGGTGGTACCAGGGCTGCGTGCTCCTCTCCCTGCCCCCAGACTCAAACAGGGGGCGGCATGCCAGCCAAGAACTCTGCCATTATGGAAATCATAATCCCGACAAGTACTGGAGGCGATGCAAATAATCACCATAAACAACGAAGGTGGAATGAGGGCTCTTACCCCCGGTGAACCCTGCTGTGAGAATGGCTTAATGTAATGTGTGTGTGTGTGTGTGTGTGTGTGTGTGTGTGTGTGTGTGTGTGTGTGTGTGTGTGTGTGTGTGTGTGTGTGTGTGTGTGTGTGTGTGTGTGTGTGTGTGTGTGTGTGTGTGTGTGTGTGTATGTGTGTATGTGTGTGTGTGAGAGAGAGAGTGTGTGTGTGTCTGTGTGTGTGTGTGAGAGTGTGTGTGTGTCTGTGTGTGTCTGTGTGTGTGTGTGTGTGTATCTGTGTGTGTGTGTGTGTGTCTGTGTGTGTGTATTTGTGTGTGTGTGTGTATCCATGTGTGTCTGTGTGTGTGTGTGTCTGTGTGTGTGTGTGTCTGTGCCCATGAGCATGTGCACACATGACTGTGCTTGTGAGCATGCGTGAATGTGCAATGGGTTATTTTGTGTGTTTGTGTGGTTCATGCATGCATGCATGAGTATGTGCACACATATCTCACCATTCTAACATTGTAACCCACTCAAAATGCAGCTCAACCCTTTGGAAATTTTAAACCTTCAATAAAATGTGAAAACAAAATTTGGTAGATGGATAAAAGTTGACTGTGAGTGTAAATCTAATGGTGACTGCGTTCTCATTCTGCAGCTTGAGCATAGGCTGGGTATGAAGTGAGAGGAGCGGACAGTCCTGCCCAGAGAAAGGGCGTTTTGGCCTGTGGAATTATCCTCACTGGACATAACTTCACCAAAGATTGACATCTTCATGCACAGTCTGTCTGCGCAAGCTGAGCATCGTGTCCACCTGTGAAAAATTGACTGGAGAAATGGGTGAAAAAAGATAAAAAATTATAACATTACTGGATGTACAAATGATCAATCCTGATGGTAAAATGCTGGTTAAGAAAACCAATCTAGTTCAGCCTCCTTGATTAGACAGCTGGAGGGCGGAGAGGGATATAGCTGAAGATGGAGCATATTAAAGAAAGTTAAAGCTGGGACTTGAACCTGCATCTCCCAGGGACAATGCATGGTTGAAATGGTTGCGTTACCCACTGAGCCTGCCAGTTAAACAAATAAAGGAATGGAGTTATAGAGTTATTTTCTTAATTTAAAGACTGAGTTTGTTGTAGCGTGTTGGATGATGGAGGGAGATGAAACGGCAGGAGGCTGACAGTCCTTCACCACATGCTTCTCAGCTCTCTCCTACACTGATGACAGAGGAGGTGCAGGAGAAGGAGGGTGCCGAGACCTGAACATCCCAAACTGGGAGAAAAACAGGAAGATGTAGAGAGGGTGTGGAAATGCATAATCCGTCTCAGAGTCTTCACTGTCTTTCTGCCTTGGACGGCAGGTTCTGGAGCCTGTGTGTTTAATCGCACTCAGACTGTATTTCAAGGTGACTGTGAGCTGCTCCAGAACGGTACAGTGGGGATGAGAGATGGCTGGGGCTGGTGCCACCTGTGCTTATTTGGTGAAACCCCTCTGAACACAACACCTAGCAGGGCCTAGAACAGCACGCAGTGGTTGGTAAATGTATCTTTTATTTCAGAGGGACATTTTTTCTTTTATATTTTTTTACTGTTATTATGATTTTTTGAAACAAGATGCAGCACACAAAGTAGTTTGATGCACTTTTCCCTCCATGCAGCCTCAAAAAAGTTCCTTTTTCTGAGAAACTTTTTTTTATTTATTCTCTGTTTCTGTTTGCACAGATTCAGTAGTTGGATTCTGCAGGTACACAGACAGACTTTTCCGCTTCGCAAGCACAATGTGAATCTCTCAAATCTAATTCTACGGTAAGTGACTCTCCCAGTGGGTCCGAGTTTAAAGCAAGATAGCTCAAATAGTTTGGTTCATCAGCAGAAGATTTTCATCCCAATGCCTCTCTTTTTGCTACTGAAGGAGAAGGCCCTGTGCCTGGGGTTTGGTCTGCTTTAGTCCCTGAGGGAGAAGGCCCTGTGTCTGGGGTTTGCTCTGCTTTAGTCACTGAGGGAGAAGGCCCTGTGTCTGGGGTTTGCTCTGCTTTAGTCACTGAGGGAGAAGGCCCTGTGTCTGGGGTTTGCTCTGCTTTAGTCACTGAGGGAGAAGGCCCTGTGTCTGGGGTTTGCTCTGCTTTAGTCACTGAGGGAGAAGGCCCTGTGTCTGGGGTTTGCTCTGCTTTAGTCACTGAGGGTGAAGGCCCTGTGTCTGGGGTTTGCTCTGCTTTAGTCACTGAGGGAGAAGGCCCTGTGTCTGGGGTTTGCTCTGCTTTTAGTCCCTGAGGGAGAAGGCCCTGTGTCTGGGGTTTGCTCTGAGGGAGAAGGCCCTTTGGGGTTTGCCCTTTAGTCAGGGAGAAGGCCCTGTGTCTGGGGTTTGCTCTGCTTTAGTCAGTGAAGGGAGAAGGTTTCCTGTGTCTGTGGGTTTGCTCTGCTTTAGTCACTGAGGAGAAGGCCCTGTGTCTGGGGTTTGCTCTGCTTTAGTCTCTGAGGGAGAAGGCCCTGTGTCTGGGGTTTGCTCTGCTTTAGTCAGTGAGGGAGAAGGCCCTGGGGTTTGCTCTGTGTCTGGGGTGTTGGGGTTTGCTCTGCTTTAGTCAGTGAGGGAGAAGGCCCTGTGTCTGGGGTTTGCTCTGCTTTAGTCACTGAGGAGAAGGCCCTGTGTCTGAGGTTTGCTCTGCTTTAGTCCCTGAGGGAGAAGGCCCTGTGTCTGGGGTTTGCTCTGCTTTAGTCACTGAGGGAGAAGGCCCTGTGTCTGGGGTTTGCTCTGCTTTAGTCCCTGAGGGAGAAGGCCCTGTGTCTGGGGTTTGCTCTGCTTTAGTCACTGAGGGAGAAGGCCCTGTGTCTGGGGTTTGCTCTGCTTTAGTCTCTGAGGGAGAAGGCCCTGTGTCTGGGGTTTGCTCTGCTTTAGTCACTGAGGGAGAAGGCCCTGTGTCTGGGGTTTGCTCTCTGTCACTGAGGGAGAAGGCCCTGTGTCTTTAGTCCCTGAGGGAGAAGGCCCTGTGTCTGGGGTTTGCTCTGCTTTAGTCTCTGAGGGAGAAGGCCCTGTGTCTGGGGTTTGCTCTGCTTTAGTCAGTGAGGGAGAAGGCCCTGTGTCTGGGGTTTGCTCTGCTTTAGTCCCTGAGGGAGAAGGCCCTGTGTCTGGGGTTTGCTCTGCTTTAGTCCCTGAGGGAGAAGGCCCTGTGTCTGGGGTTTGCTCTGCTTTAGTCAGTGAGGGAGAAGGCCCTGTGTCTGGGGTGTGTGTGTGTGGACATGTATGTGTATGTGTGTGTTTGTGTCTTTGCGTGTGCATATATATATGTGTGTGTGTGTGTGTGTGTGTGAGTGTGTTTGCATATGTGTTTATGCTTGTGAGAGTGTGTGTGTATGTAAGTGTATGTGTGAGCATGTATGTGCATGGGCACGTGTGTGTGTGTGTGTGTGTGTGTGTGTGTGTGTGTAAGGGTGAGTGTGTGGGCATGTATGTGTGTGCGTGTATGTGTACATATACGTACACAGTGTCAGTGCTCATTGCCTCTCCATCACACCCCCCCAACCCCCCCCCCCAGAGCATCGGCTCTCCTGATGCTCACCAGCACAGCACACAACACCAGCTACCAGCCACAGTCTGGGTGTGTGCCTGGAGCGCTCTCCACACTCAGACCTTCATTTTTTATATTTCACTCCATCCCCACCTCTCTCTCTCTCTCTCTCTCTCTCTCTTCTTCCCCCTCAGATGCTGTTGACTCCAGATGTGGGCCAAATTCATCATCTGAAATAATTTAACCCTTTAGTGGACCGTGAAATCTCTGCACATAGGCGTAGTGTGATCGAGGGCCCCAGGACCTCTTCCAGAGCTATTCTTCTATTCACTCTTCTTTTTTTTCTGATGTGTTCTTTCTTACCCCTGGGAACAATGCGTGTTGCTGGGAAGGCTCACGGGGTGAGGTTGGTGTTTTCTTGTGATATAATCTGTTAAAATGTATTAAAAATATTTGAATCAGATACCATTCTGAGGATAATGGCTTGTCATAGTCAGAGGCAGACACTGTGGGAAAGTGACAGATAAAATGTATAAAATTAGAACAACCTGCTTACCTTCTGCAGAATGCAGTCATAACATGACAGAGACTTAAAAAACAAAACCAAAACAAAAAGAAAGTCATACATGGATTGGTGAGATTACTCTGCTCTGTGACTATAAGGGAGTGTCATGAATGTACACAGGGCAACTTCAAAATCCCATGTAGTTTGTACTAAAACGTGTCTGTTTTACATAGATGCCAGTCCAGCTATTTTCAGCCTGGCTATGACATCACAATTTCCAATTTGCATATAAAAGGAAAACCAAACTTAGACTCATAGCTGCTGTCTATAAATAAAAGTGCAAAACTGGATACATGACATTTTAAAAACCTGTAATATTTTATTTTATTTTCCTTTATTTTATAACAGTTGCAATTAAGATGTGACATGTAACTAATATGACAGATATTCTGATTGCCCCCTACTAATATTCTATTTGTTAAATCATTTATTGTTTTCAATTTAATGAAATGTAATACATTTTAATGTTAAAAAAATGAACATCCACACAATGCTGTTCTTACAAAGTTCTTAAATTAATATGTAATAAATCAAAGACAAACAAGATTATGCAACATAATTTTGCATATTTCAGGAACTGAAATAAATCTCTAAAAATCAATCACAGTGAAATGTATTCGTCTTCATATTTTCCTAACCAAGAATAAATGTGCAACATAGTGAAATATATTTTCTGTGAGGGAGGGCGTCTGGTTGTTTTGAGCAGGGGCGGGCTCGGGCGGTTATATCAAATCCAGGAAACAAGAAAGGCCTCCTCCAATAACCTGCGTGGTGACCCCCCCACCACGGGCCCTATCATTTACACTTTGTTACTACCGCGAGCGGACTGTCAGTGGGCCCCCCAGGCTCCCCTAACTACGGAGAAGTTTGTGCTGAGCAGAGAGGAAGCTGCTGACCAACACTTTCCCCCCCTGTCAGGACTAATCAGCCTCAGGGAAGTTAATGGAGAACACAAAACCTATTTAAAAGTTACATTTACCACTTGGCTGGTTCCATTACACTGTGTAATCTCCAGGTGTCAAATTTCTTCCCAACATGTCTGTCTTAATGCTCAACCAAGCAGGCTCTGATTAGCCAGGCTCTCCCGGCTTCCAGAAAAACCCCCACAATCCCCCTCTTCCGAGCCCCTGGCAGGTGCCAAAGTCTCAGACCCTGGACAGCTGGAGATGTGGAGAGAGAGTAGGAGGAGGAGGAGGAGGAGGCACCAGGTTGTTGTCAGGTTTTTTTTTTTCTCTAAACCACTGGCGGAAGATCGAGATCGAGATCGGCCCCTGATTCTCCTGCGGAGAAACCTGTTCTTTTTTTTCCCCCTCCCAGTTGTTTTCGGCGAAGCTCTTGCAGTCTTGATGATGATTATCCTGATGCCGGGCGCGTAAGGGGCAAGCGGAAACTCTCCGTCCTCTGTGACGGAAGGCAGTTGGCAGTCGGCTCAACGGCGCGGAACGCATTTCCACACTTCACTTGATTGCCTCGGTGTTCTCTCTCTCGCCGGTGGGAAAGTGCGGGACGGGTTTATAACTTTTTACAGGCGTTGTCTTTTTTTTTTCCAACAGGGAAAAGCAGCAGTGTTCAGAGCCATTATCCAGGGATATTACCTGTGTGGCATTAAACTAGAGCTGTGTTATTACAACGCTGTATGTTTCGCTTCAAAATAACAAATCATTTTGCCAATACTCTAAAGTGCTTTCAACCACGAAAACAAAAATATAGTCCATTAAAAAATAAGAACCCCATAATACTGGTATAAAATGCTGTTAGGCGGCACAGTTTTGTGCTGCCGTTGATGCCAGTGGCGTGTTTGACATTCCTGGTCAATACTCCCACACACACACTGGCATTTCTCCTTGTGTTCGTTTAAACTTTATGGTCCCTAAAAACGAGTTCAGCACTTAATTTGACAAAAGTCAGGAACAAAATGTTGAAATTAACAGAAGCAGGTGTCGTGTGCTGGAGTGTTGAATTCATTTAGAGTAATTTTTTAATATTTATTGAAAGATTTTATTCTCAGTATCACATTAAAAACTTAATTGGTGTGCATGTTGACCTCCTGAAATGCCTCGTGTTTTTCACAGACCTTAAAATAGCATGTGCTATAGACATTATAACAGAAAATAATGTAATTCAGCATAAAATGCACAGAAGCTACTTAGAAAAAATAATGTGAAAAAAGTTCTTCTGTCGGCTTGGCATTTATTTTTAGCATTGAAAATGATGAATTGTTGATGTTCTTTGTATTGGACGTTCAAAGCAGCTTACTGAAATACATGTTACATGATGGCTGAAATGTGTCCTTATTCCTACCCTTTGCTTTGCATAGTCTAGGGGATGTGTTTGACAGATTTATTAGATTAGCCTCATGTAATGCTGTGTGTCTAAACCTGAAATGTAAAGTGTGTGTTTCCCCTCTGACCTTCCTGATAGCCGTGTTAGCTTAGCTCAGTGGGATCCGGGCGAAGCTAACACAGCTACCCGGGAGGTCACTGCGACAGAGCAGGGTGAATGGATGAGATGGTCGCTTTACTATTGCCAGAGGAGAAATCCATATTTTACCTATGGATTTTTAAGATAATTTCGTAATCAGTGAACTGTCATTTTCTGGCTTTGCCTGTGTTTAAACCAATAGTGTGCAAGTATATAAAATACATTAAAACTAGTGAATATACTCCATCACTTTTTGTATATATCTTTTGTCTTGTTTTTGACACTAACACTCATTTCATGAGACATTTGCAGTAATAGCATTAATAATAGCATAACAAATAGCATTTTAGTCAAAGAACCATGACTAAAGCGTCTTGCATCATGTAAATATCAGATTTAATAATTTCCTCATTCTGGATATATGTTCTCCAGCTTTTCAAGATTTTTGGCAGCCATACATCATTAAACAATAAACAACATCAAAGAGGAATTAGCAAAATAATTGCACTCATTTAATGTAATATAATTACATAATTAATGTAGAATAGTTATGGTGAAATAATGAGGAGCCCCCATCGCTGGAGGCCCAGTCAAAGAGGATGGAGCAGCACAGACAGCGCCCCCTACAGGTGGGGTTCTCTGTGACTCTGTGATCTGTGGTAACCACTCCCTGGCCTGCTGCACTCTGTCAGAGGGTGTACCCAGGGCCTGCCCACTCCCACCCGGCTCAACCCCCCTCCAAACCCCCCGTGTGCGAGCGGCCGTCCCCAATACACCCAATCATCAACACCTGCTGAGGATAAAATCTTCCACATGATGTCAATTGTGACCCGCGGCAACGGCGATGATGATGACGATGACAGGAAAGTCACATAGGGAACTGCCATCATCCCCACATGGCCCCTTCTAAAGGGACCCTATCGATTTTTTTTTTAATTAATTTATTTTTTTCAATTCCAAAATATAAATGAATAAATGCATACTGACATTGAAAGTACTCAAGATGTCATTTTTATGGTGGTCTGGAGCTCTTCATTCATTCATTCAGTGATGAGCAAGTGCTTCCCAACCCTCAACAGAAAGGTCAAGCTTCCATCGTGTCAACCAGCTCACCTTTGCCCGTTTTTTTTTAAGAATTCAGGGCAGCAGAGTTTCATTTTTGTGTCTTTCCATTTTTTCATATTTATTTATTTATTTATTGTGATGGGCGGTTTTGAAGATGGATGCAATACTCCTTCATTTCCAGGGTCGATTTCAAACCCCTTGTTGACCTATGAGCACCTACAAAAGAACAGAATCCATCACAGCATACATGAGGGGGAAAAAAACTAATAGCTTAATTGATTTTGGGGGAGGGAAGTCATTTTTATTGAGTCAACATGGCCTGTAGCGAGAGTTTTCATCTCTAACACATCTCAGTAGAACTGGCAGATGGGAATGACCTTTGTGAAATAAAACCCCTTGAAAACCTTTATTATCCGAGTAGGAAATGGACTCGAATGAACTGTTTTCTGAGGCGAAATCCTCTAAATACGCCGACCTCATCACTACTTTTCTTTACATGCATAAAAAAAGCTGACAGCACACTTAGATGCTGGGGAGGTTTTAACTCAAGTGTAGACATTAGTGACATTGCCTTTTTAAAACTTTATCAGTGAAGACCTACTGACATCATTAAACATTATAAATCTAAACAATAACATATGACAAGCTTCCAAAGCACATGACCTCTGGCACACACCTTTATGATATGCAAAGATACTTTTAGCAGCTCCAGATCATCATACGGTGAAAATTATATTACATTTCAGGAATTCATTTCGTGGAACGCAGTCCGTTTCATGCACTACACACTCCAAATGTTTAAGTTCTGAACACAAGCTGAACACTTACCTGTAACACTTGAACCTTGAATTTCTGTTCAAACACGTATCAGTGAAACGTATTTATCAGCTGTAACACTTGTGCAACACATTGAGCAGTTTGTCCTAGACAAGGCATTTAGATTTTACACACTGGTGTTTGCATTATAAACTTGTCTTATGTTCCATGGTTTTAAAGAAAACAGTGCAGATATTTGCTGGAACTCAGGGGGTTGAAAAGATTTGTGAATCTAAATGTTTAAGTTCAGACCACAAGCTAAACAATTTTAAACACATATGTAGGCTTTACCGGAGTGTAAAGCCTACATATACAGTATGTCACATGTTCCATGGTTTTACAGTGTGCAGTAAAGGTTGTTGTTGGAGGGCAGGGGGTTGAAAGATTTGTTGTTGTTGTTGTTGTTGTTGTTGTTGTTGTTGTTGTTGTTGTTGTTGTTGTTGTTGTTGTTGTTGTTTATATTGCGGTCTTACGCCTTGCAGGTTGTGCATGTAGTTCTCACATTTTCCCACCATCAGTTTTTTGTACCATGGAGGGAATAGTGGTGTGGCTGAACTAAATGTTTGTGTAACTACCCCGAGTACTTCAGTTCATTTGCCACAAAATCAGGAAAGCATTGCATTTCATGGATTGCTACTGCATTGGAGTATGTTTTAACCTGGCATAGAATTCAAGCATTTACACAATGGTACCTCGACTGGTTTATCTCGAGAATCTCATAACTAGAGACAGAATATGAGTGAGTATCAATTTTAATATGACCAACTGCAGAATAATAACAAACTGCAGATAAAGGGCTGACACAAGGAAACATGGTCTGAAATTTGTTAGACATATTTCTCTGATGTAAAACATCCAGAAGGAAAAAGAAATAAAAAATAAAAGTGCATCAGGTGGAGATGTCCTTCCTCTTTGACCACATTACCCTTTGTATCTGTGCACCAACCCCCCCCCACCCCCACCCCACCCCCCACCGCTTCATAAATTCCAAAATTTACACCCCATCACTGTGGCATGTTATTAACAAAGTAATTCCTGGGTGCTGGGGCAAGGGGAAAGTCTGATAGAGATGGAGGAAAATATCGGGAAAAGAGGAGAGGGAGAGGAGAGGAGAGGGAAGGTGAAAACGGCCTCGTGCTACTGTACGCTCTCTGGTGTTGGTGATTGATGCTCCAGTGCCCCGTCTGTCCTCTCCCTCTAACACACCCGGCTCCGCTCGTCCTCCAGAGAAAGAGACCCACAGACCTCACAATTAATTGCATCAACAGCTCAAAAAGGGACTGAAAACCTCCATAAAAGCAAGGGCCAGGAGGAGACAGACCTACACATACAGTCACAAACTCATACATACACACGCACCAAAATATTCAATATGATAGCCGCCCACTCACATACACACACTCACATATTCACACACATTCAGTCACAAACTCATACATACACACACACCAAAATATTCAATATGATATCCACCCACTCACATACACACACTCACATATTCACACACATTCAGTCACAAACTCATACATACACA
Source organism: Albula goreensis (assembly GCA_022829145.1). Lineage (NCBI taxonomy): Eukaryota > Metazoa > Chordata > Actinopteri > Albuliformes > Albulidae > Albula > Albula goreensis. Next base: position 36,045,063 of record CM040750.1, read on the forward strand.
CGCACCAAAATATTCAATATGATAGCCGCCCACTCACATACACACATTCTTACATGCTTAAACACACACACAATCTCACATACTCACAATCATCTTCACACACACACATGCGCACAGAAACATCACACCAACATCACAGACAGACACACACAGACAAACACACTCACAAACTCTCACATACATAGAAACACCTTCACACACACACTCACACACATAGGTGCATTGGTCTCAGTCACTTTATCACTGAACACCTGGCTGCTCTTACCTCGGTCACGCTTGAGACAAACCCCTTCATGCTTGCTCCAGCTGGCTGGTCTGGGCCTTCCGTTGACCGTTAACCTTACCTGGGACACTGTACACGGTTAAGACCTCTGCTTCCTCCAATACCAGCTGGCTCAATCACTCTCCAATACAACAAACATGGGAGACCTGACCTGAGTCTGCCACTTTCCATAAATGAACTAGAGACTGGAAATGGACACAGATTCATGCCTTACACAGTTCTACAGAGATAATCATCAACCCCCCCCCCCCACTACTAATCCCTCCCTCCATTCTGTGCTCCCCACTCTCTCGACCCCCTCTCTGTGACAATGGCCAATATCCATGGGGGAATCCTGTGTTGGCAGTTTGGGTTTTTTTTTTTTTTGTTTTTTTATCCCAATAAATATGTACAGTGGCAGAGACCCAATCAGACAAACCTGGCCTCTTCAAGGGCAAACATGATTAAAGTCAAACGAGAGTTTGTGTGTGTGTTTGAGTGAGCATGAAGTATGTTATATCTGCACACTTCAGCTATAACATACTTTATACTGTATTTTACTTTACAAATAATATGTTTGCTTGTCCCCAATAAAATAAAAAGATATTGGATTGGATAGTCTTTATTGTCCCGAGGGGTAATTTGGTTTGCAAGCAGTAGTCAACAACAACCAAAAACATCATAAAAAAGATAATAATAATAAAGAATCATAAATACATATAACATACAATAGATGTCATCATATTAAACTTACAATGAAATATAAAACACTGAGAGCAAATCCTTTAGTCTTTTGTTAAAATATGTGTGCAATTGCAAGTACCCAAAGAAACCTGCGTAGTATAACATGTAGTACATTGTGTCTTGATCGAATTGCATACACCCTGAAAGAGACTAAGTGTGTTTGATTAGGTCCCATCTTAACTGCGTTAAACAGGCCCAGTTTCTGGAGCACATTAGCAGTTGTATGCTGATGAAAGAGATAACCTGGCATGTTTAAATTCAGCTTTAACTTTTACAGCATATGGTGTCTTTAGGTTCCTCTGGTCACATTCTGTGTGTGGATTTCTCTAAAACACAAGAGGGTAGCGCATCCTTTTTTAGAGGACTTTGGCATCAATCTCTCAAGAGATGCTTCTGCTCCAGAGTGAAGATACTCTGTGAATGTGAAATTGATAACCTGCCTGGAGTGTCCTAAAATCTTCCGAATCATGGGACGTCTCCATCACATTGGACATTTTCCACCCAGTGGCCCCGCCCCTAGAATAAGCTAGTCGGAACCTCAGTCAAGCCGCGTCCTTGTCTGGCAGGTTGCGGCACTCGCCGCTCGGCCTCTTAAATTTCACCAGCGTCGACGTGTTTATGGACCCCCGTGGGACGTTGATTCATGTTAAAGAGCAGAATTACCTCCTTAACAAAACCGATACACCCAGGTAATAAAGCAGAGATCATAAAGGAGAATTGCAAGGTTGGGGGGGGGGGGGGGGGGTTGGCGGTTGGCCGGAGGGAGGGAGGCGGGTGGTGGTGGAGAGGTAGTATGGGGGGCTGGCAGTTGGAAGGGGGGGGGCGGCAGTGCGTCCTGGATTTATTGCCGTCCATCTCCTCCGGCACAAATCGCTCCAGCACGACAGGGCAGTTGATTTGCGGGTGACCCCCACCCCCCACCCCCAAACCCCCACCCCCAACTCTCGGACTTCAAACTGCCCACAGTGTTGAAAGTGTATAAAATGCTTCCCGAGGGACCCTAATGATTCTCTCTCCATCAAACACTCGGCTCAGACTGGAAATCACCCCCACCCAAAGCACCACACCGCAACCCCCCCTCGCACAACACCACATCCACCATCCCCCACCGCCCCCCAGCTTAATTAACAATTCAGAGACCAGGAATCAATCCCGGCATATGTTATAGAAATTAAACCAGTCCCCTTAAACGTAGCCAGTGGGGTAAAGACGCCAGCCGTCAGTGCTATTGACAGTTAAATGCGCTGTGTGGGAACCATGTCTGCCCCTGCCGTTCACCCCGTCATCTCCAGGGCCGTCCGTCTGTCCCCCAAGTCCGCCTGTCCACATTCCCTCCCCATTCTCTGTGGCACTCAAACCAGACACAGGCGTTTCTGACTCATGCAAAACTGCAGTCCAGTGAACATTTACGCATGCTTTGACTGTATTCAAGGAGACATCTTAAAGGGAAGGCCCGTCTATATGCCAGATTTCTTTAACGTGTCACACGTCTGCCTTTTAACTGCACACCAGTGCTGACACTGCCAATGTTTCTGTTATGCTGCACTTTTTTGGCACACTATCAATGTTATAAATTAGTAATAAATGTCTAATAAAAAGTAACAAATGTGTAATAATCATTAAAAATCCATTAAATGACTTGGAATGGATGTTGTAAATCTGACTGTGAATCATCATCGTCAAAACGTAGAGTTGTTAACCTAGAAAAAAACAAAGAAGTTGTTTAAAAAGAAAATGTAGGTTTTTCACATTTTTAAGCTTTTCTGGATGATTTTGTGGTTTGGTTACATGAATAATTTACTGAGATTTACTATAAATTTTTAGCTCTTCATAACCTTTAACCAAGGTCAATAGCATAGATAAAGTGTTCTGTTTGCATCATGTGCTTGTGTGTGCAGTGTGTCTCTCTCACCAGTTCTCTGTCATTATAAGGAGCCATGAAAGACATTTTAAACCTTTATAACCTTCTTATACATTTTCCCAGAAATAATCCCATTGAGATTCAAAATTTGAACTACATTTTACACTCAAGTTATTTTATTATTATTTTTCCTGAAAAGTGAAATGACTGGAAGGCTGCCTTCAGAAACAGACAGATTATTATGTTGTTATTTATTATTATTTTGTAATATATTCTTATTTTGTTATTTTTCTCACAGTTCACAGTGGCTGTGCTGGGGTCAGGGACTGCAGAAGAAAGTTCTCCTCCTGGGCTTTCAGTATGGAGTTTGGCAAGTCACTGCATTTGCCTCTCATAAAACATCCACCATTCATTTTAGATTCGAGTTCTCCTTAAAGGCAAGATTTTTGTTTTTTATTTTCTACTTTCAGTTGTATGAGCAACATGGCTTAGAGACTTTTTTTCCCAACCAAACACTGTGTTACAAGTTAATTTTTCTGAAGAAAAAGGTATTCCCATAACAACGTACAGAACACATTAATACTACATTCATGCAGGGTGTATAAACATTGAAAGCAGCTTTCATAAAACAATTTTTCTGCATCTGTCATTTGTTACCGTACCCACAGAGGTCAGAACAGCAGAGACTCTGTCGACCTTCAGCGGCAGAGAGAGGGCACATTTTGTCAGGCTGTGCCTCTCCTCATTTTGTCAGGCTGTTGCAGCATTATCTTGTTTGTACTACAGGGACTAAAGGGTAGTTTCTCTTCTTCTAGCTCTGCCACACTCTCCTTTGTCTAGTGTTACCATCATTATCTTGTTTGTACTACATGGGCTAAAAATTCCTGGGTAGTTCCGTTTGACTAGTGTTAGCATCATTATCTTGTTTGTACTACAGGGACTCTGTTTCTTATTTAACCATACTCCTTCGTCTAGTGTCAGCATCATTATCTTGTTTGTACTACACTGGCTAAAGGGTAGTTCCTGTAGCTATTAGTAGCTCTGCTATTTAGCCACACTCTTTTGACTAGTGTTAGCATCAGTATCCTATTTGTGCTAGGCATACTAAAGGGAAGTTCGTCTAATTTTTGGTTTAATAAAACTTCCACATCACTGCTCACAACAACATGGATCATGCAAAACACGGAATGTGTTTTCTCCACCTTGTTTTTAATTCATAAATATTCCTAGCTTATACGTGGTTGCAGAAGCATAATTTGTTTTTCTCTTCTTCCCTTCGCAGTGGATCGGAATGTTTACAGACTCATTCAGCCTCAGCAGCGTCAGCGTGGCAGTGCAGGAGGTTGTCACGGAGATGGAGAGCCGCGCTGGGGGTGACCCAGGTGCACGGGCCGGTGCCTCAGAGCGGGAGTGGAGCTGGATGCCCTCCAAAAATCCGGCATCTCGTTACAGATAATATACGAGCACGCCATGGGGCGACGTGGGTCGGCTGCCGCACTACGGTCTGTAATGAAGCCGCAGGCCCAGATTTCTGCACATGCTGGTCAGACTTAGACATCATATTTCACTGTGCCCTGACTGTGCTCTGAAACACCAAAACTGGGAAAATATGGAACATGTTTCTAATTTCACTATGCGCTTGCTGTGCCCTGACTGTGCTCTGAAACACCAAAACTGGGAAAATATGGAATATGTTTCTAATTTCACTATGCTCTTGCTGTGCCCTGACTGTGCTCTGACACACCAAAACTGGGAAAATATGGAACATGTTTCTAATTTCACTATGTGCTTGCTGTGCCCTGACTGTGCTCTGAAACACCAAAACTGGGAAAATATGGAACATGTTTCTAATTTCACTATGTGCTTGCTGTGCCCTGACTGTGCTCTGAAACACCAAAACTGGGAAAATATGGAACATGTTTCTAATTTCACTATGTGCTTGCTGTGCCCTGACTGTGCTCTGAAACACCAAAACTGGGAAAATATGGAACATGTTTCTAATTTCACTATGTGCTTGCTGTGCCCTGACTGTGCTCTGAAACACCAAAACTGGGAAAATATGGAACATGTTTCTAATTTCACTATGTGCTTGCTGTGCCCTGACTGTGTCTGAAACACCAAAACTGGGAAAATATGGAACATGTTTCTAATTTCACTATGTGCTTGCTGTGCCCTGACTGTGCTCTGAAACACCAAAACTGGGAAAATATGGAACATGTTTCTAATTTCACTATGTGCTTACTGTGCCCTGAAACACCACAGTTTAAAAAAACCTGATCGTGTTTCTAATTTCACTGGACTGTCACTGCGCTCTGAAACACCAAGACTTTAAGAATACAGCATCTGTCATGATTGTGTTTCTATAGAAACTCTGTGTTTTGTGCTACATGACTGAAATATGCCACATATCCCAGAATGTAGCAGCTAACCCTAATTAAATTATGTTCACCTTTTCTGTCTGGTATTGTGTTTACTTGAGTGAAGTGAAACATTATGCAAATTTATATTACCAGGACAAAATGAAATCAGGTGGTCAAACTTAATTTGCATACACTACAGTACACATTTTGGAAAGGCTACAATTTGCACATGATTTTAGATTAGGGTTATTGATTTTTTTATTTACATGAATACTAACACAGTTATGGGCATATCACAAGTTTTCACACACACACACACTCACACGCGCACACACACACACAAAGTAAATGACCATGTGTATGAGAATAAATGTGTAAGGATGTAATCCTTCCATTTCACAGACTGCCTCTGAATTTGCTTTCTGAATAAACTTCCATTTTGAATTTGTGTCCCTCAGCGGAACATGTAATGGGGGGTCTCAGAGAGGCGTATGCAGTGTGTCTCAGAAAAGCCCTGATTTCACAAACAGTACAGCGACAGGAGGAGGAGAAAACCTTTTTGTATTCAATTTCCTACAGGTGATATGCAAACATCAGGCTCTCATTTAAATGCGCATACTTTGTAATTAGTATTTATTAAACATTTATGAAACGTTATGACGTGTTTCATTGTTCTGACAAGGAAGATTTCCGTGCTGTTCCCGAACCCCAGAAATCTTCTCAGGACCTGGGTAAGGCCGTCTTGCTTTTGCGATACCTGGAAACTTGTACTATTTCAAGAACACTGTGCATTTCCTGTTTTAAAGGCCCACTCCAGTTGAATTTACTTCCAGACTTAGATGCTGAGATTATTGGAAAAGAATCTTCTTTTTTTCATGTTATTAATAATGTTATGAACAGGAGAGCTACTTCTCATCAATCATTGTGACAAAAATACATCTGAGGTTGTGGGAACTTGTTGTGGGAAGAAGTCAAAAAAATTGACTTTTATGGTCCGATTGCTCAAGATTTTGCTGTCAGTTTTGGGATGTGCACTCAGATAACCCAAAGCAGGAAGAGTATGTCACATGATGCATCCAAACCATGAGCCCAGAGCAGGGAAGAGTATGTCACATGATACACACAAACCATGAACCATGAGCCCAGATCAGGGAGGAGTATGTCACATGATGCACACAAACCATGAGCCCAGAGCAGGGAGGAGTATGTCACATGATGCACACAAACCATGAGCCCAGAGCAGGGAGGAGTATGTCACATGATGCACACAAACCATGAGCCCAGATCAGGGAGGAGTATGTCACATGATTCACACAAACCATGAGCCCAGATCAGGGAGGAGTATGTCACATGATTCACACAAACCATGTGAGATGGGGGTAGTCATGAGCCTGATGACAGTTGGCTACTAAAGTTCATTTTCACCATGAAACACACTTTTCTGAATCTGTACATCACAGAAAAAATAGACATTAATTCATCAGAAATGCCAATATGCCAGAGAGCAGCACACATGGCATGCAGTTTATCTGATTGAGTGCAGTGAAATATTTCAGCTCTTTATAAAAAAAACATCCAAAATGGTCCCAGTGTAGCTGTGAGGTTAGTCACCATGATTACGGTTCAATGATGCAAGTTTCTGCGATGAATTATTGCTTATCACCATGTCAACGCTGTGATAAAATTTGACTGTTGTTATGGATGACTGTGAGATTTAATGTGCCCATTAGTAAGATAGATGTGTGTTACTCTTAAGCAAATTGAAGCACATCATACATTATATATAGCCATTATATATTTGATAAATAATGGTTGATATGTAATTATTATAATATGATTTGAACTGACCTTGTTTTTGCTTCATGTTTATTAACATATACTGTTTAACTGGGTATGCTCTCTGTGTGTTCTTCTGTTATTCATTCTGTAACAATATGTTCTTCATTCTGCTTATTTACCTCCCTGACTGTGGCTGAAAGCATCTCCCAAAAACAATAATATAAAGAGGGAGAAAACGAAGGCAAAGAGGAACAACATAAGCAAACCAAAGAAGATATATGAAACTTTGAACTTTAACAGGTAATGGGAAATGGAGCATGTATTAAAATTCTTTGTAAAAATAAAAGTATTCTGGTTGACCATCAAAGACACCAAACAAGAAAAAGCATGATGATTGTCAATCCAAAAATAAACCCAACACAAAGACAACTTGCACCCACAGAGTGCATCTGTCTCGTTAGAGAATTCAGACATAACAAGCAACTCGTACATCTTGACTGTGCTTAACGATGAACATCGCCCAGACTGGTTAAAGCAGGGCCTCTTTTCATTAATGCTATTTATTCAGCAAAAATAAATAAATTCACATGCTCAAAACTAAACACATAAAAACTCCCGCAAATATAAACTGGCCTGTGCCAAGCCTTAAATGGGTTTCGATTTAGGGTAGAGATTTCCAATATGAGTGCTGTAGTACTTTGTGTACTGAGGCCTGTTAGCCGCTGCGCTACATCGGGTTACCGTCTCTCTCTTCCTGCCATTAACTTAAAGGCATGGCAGTTAAGCCTTTTAAAAAATCATTCCCATTCTGAAGATTAACCTTTTGATGGAAATAAAGGCTCACGCTGTTCTCTTGGTCGAGAGGATCTTCATCCTTCTCCGCTATTAGTGATTCAAATGTAAACTCTGCGTTTTAGAGCGGAGCACTTTTTCCATTAGAGGAAACCTCTTTTTCCCAGTTAAAATTAATGACGTGTGACTGAAACTTCAGATCTGTGATTTGATTAATTATGAAGCGAACCTTAAATCTTTACATTTTAAGGTTCCCTTCATAGTTAATCAAAGGATGGTTAATATTAGGAATGTTTAATATTCCCAAAATTCTAAAATCAAGAGCATAAATCCTGTGATTTAGTTTAATGTGCAGTTAAAGTTAAACTCACAGACTATAAAACATAGTTACAAACTGGAGAAAAAGGAAAGAAATTAACTGACTATGTTCAAGCACTTTGCATGTTCACTCTACACTTTCAACTCTGCAATTTCACTCCAGAGCTCGTCTCGGTAATGATTGCCATCATCTTCAAGCCCATGGCTTTGATGAATGACTAATCTTGTGTTTTTCTGGAAAATAATTTCAGTCTGAAATTAAGTGGAAGAACATTTGCTTCTCCAGAGAAAACTAGTCGTCATTCAGAGGAAAAAAACACACACAGACACACACAAAAAAGGTAAGTTAATTTAAAGCATTACGTGAGGCCAGAGCAGGGGAAAAAAACAATCTGGGGAAAATTCACAACTATTATACATTATTATGAAAAGTGATCATTATTATAATTATCATAATTATAGTGTATAAATGTGCTTGGATATGTACGTGACATCATTCCTGAATGGCTTGGGGATCAAAGGAGCATGGGAAACCACAGCCAGCCTCTCGTCAGACCTACAAAGCCAGCGCATCAGTATTAAATCTAACCCGATGTACGTGCAGGGAAAGAATGGCGGCCATTCATTTTAAAATGTGTCACCATCCAGGGCGTTTTATCACACTTACACAAACAACGCGGAGACGCACAGCAATCAGCGGCACTCTGCTCTCAGCCTCCGCTCATGTGTCAGACAGGAGAGAGTGTTTGAACGGTTCACTGGGAGAGCGCAAATATGAATCATTGTACACTATCGCTCTTCTGAAACACGCCACACGCAGCTGCAACATTGAAATGACACGCGACGGGGCCGGGCTGGAGTTACATACCTGAGACATGCGTGGGAGTGATGGGTTTTTACCTGCATGCGGTGACAGAAAAGCTCGCTGCCTCAAACACAGGCATGACTTTGCAGAGGGAGATATTCTCTCCTTATTTGGAACTCAGAGAGGTGCTGTAGGAGTTCATGAAACTAGTTGTAAAAGTAATGCTCCACATTCACTCAGTAACTTTAATAACAGAGTAGCCATGTCACATCTGCAATATATACAAGAATGTTTAATTTGACAGAACACTTTTTGGAGGGATTTGACTTTTCAGGCCATATTGCTCATACTTCACCAGACTTGGAAACTGTGCAAAACCACTTCCAAGCCGCAGGTTGAGATAAAGCCGATGAAAAATTTCACAAGTCAAGTGTGCCTTTTAACTGATCATATAAGCTCTTTTTGGCATTATTTTTGATGTGAGAAACAAGGCTATCTTCTGTCCAAGCAAATATTTGTTTTGGATTGTTTCCTCTTGTACCATTTGTATTCAATCCTTAATCACAGGAGGCAGGGTAGAATGTAATGATAGTGAAGATTCAGTAGCACATTATCTTGAAGGGGAGTTGGAAACACGTTCATAAAACCTTACAAAAAACATTCATAAAATTTTCATGAGGGCTGCAGGGACATTCATAACAGCTTTAATAAAGAATTTATTAAATTTATTTGTGTAATTTGTCACATTAATATGGAACAGAATGTTACAATACTGGAGACAATATGTCAAAATTAAAAGCCAAAAACTCCTATTTATAGCTATGGGCGTTTATGCAGTTGTTATAATTTCCTATACATGACGTGCAATTATACATTAATAGTGAATTTACATGCCTTTTGTAAGGTGTTATGAAAGTGTATATACTCTAATGTCCTTTCATGTAGAGTGCTCCCACATTCCCCTCTTCCTCTACTTTCTCTGCCTTTTAAAATGAAGCTTCATGTCCATTCTGTGCTTTTCCAGGAGGCCGCATTTGCGCTGTCAGTCAGGGTTCTGGCTCTCGCCACCGACAGAGAAAATGTCCCCCCCAGCTTTGCCTCATTAGCAGAGACAGATTTCTCCCACTTCGGGGACAATTATCGAAATATGAAAGGGGTGGGGGGTTGGGGGTTTATAACCCCCTCATCTCACCGCTTCTCAAACTTCAAATTGAGCCCTGGGAGGCGGTGACAAGAGGCTTGCATGTCAGGAGGCGTCCTGTCAACGCTAGCCGAAAAAAATTACCCGCGACAGCAGCATCAACAGCAGCAAGGTGATCAGGTGAGCGCGTTTTTTTTTTGTTTTCAATGCCGCAGAGAACAGTCCTTCTCCCAACCTCGTGCTCGCAGCCGCTCAGATGTGCCCCTCGTCACCTGCTTACTTTCCCCGACCGCGCCGCCAAACACGCTTTCAGATGCCTTCCGAACGCCAAAAACTGCATTAGCCTGCACTCGAGAAGTGGCGAGAGAGCCGCTGGATACGCATTCAGTCCTCTCCCCATTATGCAGGACCAAAGAAAGTTCTTTCTGGGGCGCGGATGGAGGGTGATGTTTCCCTTTCCTTTTCCTTTTTTTGTTTCCTTTCGCGTGTTCCTCAGCGGCTGCGCAGGGCCGGGGAGGCCATTACGCCCTTCAGTTTGTCATAATTAATCCATCAAAGAGCTGGAGTGGGCCGGATATAATCCCGCTCTCTCACCAAAGCCACTCGTGTTTTTGCACGCCGTTGAAGATTCAAGGGAAGTCATTCCAGTCCTGCTCTTATGTCCAAGTACATTCAGCTGTGTGATGATTTTGGGAGGGGGGGTGGAGCTGGAGCCTTTTCTATGGCAGTGATGTCACAGTTAGGGTGCGTGAGATACATTATTATTTGGGGGAGGGAGGTGTGTGGGTTTAAATAAAGGTTTTCAGATTCATGAAAGGTGACCTACAAATGGTTGTGTTTTTTTCTCTGCAGACTGTAGGTGAATGGGCTTGATGCAGTGCTGGATACTCTGTAGACTGTAGGTAAATGGGCTTGATGCAGTGCTGGATACTCTGTAGACTGTAGGTAAATGGGCTTGATGCAGTGCTGGATACTCTGTAGACTGTAGGTAAATGGGCTTGATGCAGTGCTGGATACTCTGTAGACTGTAGGTGAATGGGCTTGATGCAGTGCTGGATACTCTGTAGACTGTAGATAAATGGGCTTGATGCAGTGCTGGATACCCTGTAGACTGTAGGTAAATGGGCTTGATGCAGTGCTGGATACCCTGTAGACTGTAGGTAAATGGGCTTGATGCAGTGCTGGATACCCTGTAGACTGTAGGTAAATGGGCTTGATGCAGTGCTGGATACTCTGTAGACTGTAGGTAAATGGGCTTGATGCAGTGCTGGATACTCTGTAGACTGTAGGTAAATGGGCTTGATGCAGTGCTGGATACTCTGTAGACTGTAGGTAAATGGGCTTGATGCAGAGCTGGATACTCTGTAGACTGTAGGTAAATGGGCTTGATGCAGTGCTGCATACTCTGTAGACTGTAGGTAAATGGGCTTTGATGCAGTGCTGGATACTCTGTAGACTGTAGGTACACAGTGAGCCTAGCTGGGCTGAATGCCCGGTTCATCATTATATGTTCCTGTGTTCTAATGGAAATATCGCTGCAAGGCCGTGGTTGGTGGAATGGGAGGAGGAACAGATGTGACTTTGACTTTGTTTGTGCAACAATAAACAGTGGTGTGAATAACAATAAAATCCTGTTTCATTATTTTAAAAAAAGAAAACCCTATTTTCCGCTGACTTCTCTACCAGTAAAACTATGGCTCTTTTATCGATTTTGTAATTTTAAAAAATCTCTTTTTCAGTCATTTTTTTTCCCCACAGTTCCTTAAGATGTGCGCATTGTCACCTGTTTACTCCCCCCGACGCGCTGTCCGTTTCCAAACGCCTGCCAGCTGAATGCCGGGGAACCGAACACCAAAAACTGTATCAGCTTTTTTTAGTTTTTCTTTTTCCCATAATTCCTCAAGACATCTGCCCTTTGCTGGAACAGTGGGATGGCTTGGATGAGTGTGTGTGTAGCAGATTTAAACCCACAGCTTGCTTAAACCCACCCTGTTAAGGGCACAGAACATGGGGAATCAGACACACCACACGCAGGGATGAGAAGCTTGCAGAATTTATTCCTGCATAAAAGTAGCATGGGCCACAATTAGCACACACACGTACACACACAAGGGTAGCCCTCTACTTTCCCTACAAAGAATGTTAGAATATGCAAATGAGGCACGACACTCGTACATAAAAAAAAACATTGTTTACATGTCAATTTATGAAAAAATAAAATTTCTAAAGTTTTGCTGAAGTTCACAATTGCAATTACTTATAATGAAATAAAATGAAATAATACTCAGGCTACATGTGCATATGTTAGCATGAGGATTGAATTCGAACATTGTTGCAAATAATCTGAAGCAATAACAAACCATGAGTGTAATTCAGCCTATGAGAAATAATACATTTACATGCTGAAGGTTTGACTGAGTGTTACCCTCACATTTTAACACTTTTGTGATTACGCAACTACATAACAACCATTCACTGGGGCAGGCACTGTGTCAGGAGTGATGATCAAATTTTGTTCATGAGCAAAAAATGAAAAAAATAAATATATAATAAAATAAACCTAAGAAAATCCCATCTGGTGTTTTTATATAAAATTCACACTATTTTTTTCACCTCTTTCTCTTTTAACAACATGTGTAGTGCTGGCCCTGATTGGACAATGGCCCTGTTACTTCAAGTTTCCTCTCACCATCCCCGCAGTCCTTAGTTAGGCAATCATCCACCAATGCGCTGGTGGTCCTCACCTGTGTTCCTCCGGCCGTTGCCCTGGCAACCGCCTCCGCTTGATCGGCCTCCCCCGTTCATCGACTGACACTCCAAAGTCCACTTCACAGATTGGTGAAATGCAGCCCTGTAAGGACAAGAAAAAAAAAGAGTGAGAGAGAAAATAATAACACTATGATGACGTTCCAAATTGAGGCTAGAAAAAGTTTCAGCCTCTCTCCCTCTCTCTCCTCCTCTCTCCCTCTCTCTCCTTCTCTCTCCCTCTCTCTGTCTCACTGAGCTGAACAAACTCCTTGGAAGGAAATCGATACAGAGCAAAGATTTGAGTATCGATCTGGGACCTGAAAATGTGGTCCCCAAGAAAAGCAGTGCTGAAAAAAAAAATCATCTCTTCAACCATGGTTAGTGTGCTTTCTGGAAAGACAAAAACATTCGAAAAATACAGCCACACTTTTATTTTTATGTATGTACCTACCTATATCTATCTACATGCTTATCAATGGGTTACAATTTTTGTAACTGATGTCCAATAAAACTGATTATACAGTATGTTATTGCAAGCTTTGGGATAAATGCTCCATCAGTCACTAGCCGGATGTTCCTTCACTTCTTATAAAATCATTAATTCATGTAATAAAATTCAAAACCCACTGTGCTAAGTTATGTTAAGTAGTACTTCAATTTTTCATAGCTGTTGAATTGAAGTCCATGATAATGGCCAAAGATCATTCACAAAAAAAGATTGTGCACAGCTCTGACCGTCAGGCCCATCCACGTATTGGAGTCCAGTGATTTAACAGGCTGAGTGGACAAACAGCCCAAGTCTGACACAAGAGTCTGGCAGCAGATATTACCGACCGCCAAATAAATACCCAGTAAGCCTGTCCAGGGAGGTGTTTATCACCGTGGTCCACTTGAGACAGATGCTAAGAGATGACATGGTGATGGAATTCTTCCCCTGCTCTCTTTCCTCGTTTGTCCCCGTCACCATCAGCAGCACATATTTATAATAATAAAAGCAGACATTATGGAAGCATTTCTCTTATCGCGCCGTGTACAGCATTGTCACTAATGTAAGTCATAAATACATTTTCAGAGCAGCACGCCTTGCCAGCTCAGTGCGGTGCAAACACTTACGGGTGAGAAATAATATCTGTAACTGTATATCAATAAAGCAGGGAGCCATAATTTACGTGATTAACATGCGATGGGGGTTGTGGGGTGGATAAGCGGCCCGTGTTCCCGCCGAGCGCAGAGCACAAAGGCGGGCCAGACAGATGCATTTGTCCTCATTCAGCATCAGTGCAAAGCCATGCATATCTGCCTAATTACCATCAATATCCCTCCCTGTAACCCAACAATACCGCAGCTCCCAGGAACAACTGAGTGAGAGAGGAGGGAGGGAGAGATGGAGAGGGAGAGGGAGCGATGAGGAGAGAGAGAGAGAGGGAGAAAGTTTGAGTGTTTGAGAGAGAGCATGGGCACATCAGTGCAAAGCCATGCATATCTGCCTAATTACCATCAATATCCCTCCCTGTAACCCAACAATACCGCAGCTCCCAGGAACAACTGAGTGAGAGAGGAGGGAGGGAGAGATGGAGAGGGAGAGGGAGCGATGAGGAGAGAGAGAGAGAGAGGGAGAAAGTTTGAGTGTTTGAGAGAGAGCATGGGCAGAACTAAACTGTATTTGAAATGAGTAAAAATAAATGTAATGCTAATCTCAAAATGATCTGCCACCTGCTCTCCTGTGACTTTTCAGCTTTCTGTCTCCTCCATGCTATTCACAGAGACTGATGGGGAATTTCATTGAAGTTATTTGTCTGCAGGAGCTGCTTAATTGGCCATCCTGTTAAGGCACTGCTCCAGTGTGTGGATGGGCCCCACGGTCTGCATCCTGTTAAGGCACTGCTCCAGTGTGTGGATGGGCCCCACGTTCTGCATCCTGTTAAGGCATCCAGTGTGTGGATGTTGCATCCTGTTAAGGCACTGCTCCAGTGTGTGGATGGGCCCCACGTTCTGCATCCTGTTAAGGCACTGCTCCAGTGTGTGGATGGGCCCCACGTTCTGCATCCTGTTAAGGCACTGCTCCAGTGTGTGGATGGGCCCCACAGTCTGCATCCTGTTAAGGCACTGCTCCAGTGTGTGGATGGGCCCCATGGTCTGCATCCTGTTAAGGCACTGCTCCAGTGTGTGGATGGGTCCCATGGTCTGCATCCTGTTAATGCACTATTCCAGTGTGTGGATGGGCCCCACGGTCTGCATCCTGTTAAGGCACTGTTCCAGTGTGTGGATGGGCCCCACAGTCTGCATCCTGTTAAGGCACTGTTCCAGTGTGTGGATGGGCCCCACGGTCTGCATCCTGTTAAGGCACTGTTCCAGTGTGTGGATGGGCCCCATGGTCTGCATCCTGTTAAGGCACTGCTCCAGTGTGTGGATGGGCCCCACAGTCTGCATCCTGTTAAGGCACTGCTCCAGTGTGTGGATGGGCCCCACGGTCTGCATCCTGTTAAGGCACTGTTCCAGTGTGTGGATGGGCCCCATGGTCTGCATCCTGTTAAGGCACTGTTCCAGTGTGTGGATGGGCCCCACAGTCTGCATCCTGTTAAGGCACTGTTCCAGTGTGTGGATGGGCCCCACAGTCTGCATCCTGTTAAGGCACTGTTCCAGTGTGTGGATGGGCCCCACAGTCTGCATCCTGTTAAGGCACTGTTCCAGTGTGTGGATGGGCCCCCACAGTCTGCATCCTGTTAAGGCACTGCTCCAGTGTGTGGATGGGCCCCACAGTCTGCATCCTGTTAAGGCACTGTTCCAGTGTGTGGATGGGCCCCGTAAAATGTAAAAATTGTCATCCAGGAGCATTCAATTCTGTGTGTGAAATCACAGAATGCTCCATCCTCAACGCAGTGCTGAATGTCAGTCAATATTCCCATTCCAGAACATGAAGACGCATGCGTTTTTTTGCCCAGTGAGAATAAACACACGGCTGCTTCTGAAGGTCAGGACAGAAGCATAACGTAACGGGAGACCATGACCGAGTTCGGCCGCGGTCTCCGCCCAATCACAGCCGGGGATGGAGCTGCTTGTAGAACCGTCGCCCGCTCTCTGCGGCGCGCATTACGTAATCCTGGCCGCTACGGGGTGACGCGGACTCGATGTAGAGTGACAGGTCCGCATGCAGGTTTGGGGGGAAGGGGGCTGGAGGTTAGCAGTCCATGGCAGAGCCGTTAGTGTCAGGGCCAGGATAATTCAGCATGACAGCACCCTATCCCAGCATGCCCCGGGGCCGTGACTCACACCCAGTTTTTTTTTTTTAAATTTCGGTTGAGGGGGAGGATGGGGGCGGTCGACGTTTGCTCATATTCCTTAAGCCTTTTTACTCTTTTCTGCTGGCGCTCTCTAATCCCCCCCCCCAACCACGCCCCCCCCGCCCTTACCCAAGGCCCTAGGTTATCCCCCACAGTTTAAACTACGGTCCACTCTCCCACCCTCCCTTCAACACAGCCGCTAGAAAGACGTGACCCCTCAACCCCCGCTCCACCAAACCCCCCCTCCTCCACCCCCACCCCCACCCCCCCGGCCCTGAAAAAGGCCTGCCTCCAGGCTCTGACCCTGCCAAGCTGCATGCGCGAGAGAGAGACAGGGGGAGGAAAGGAGGACGAGACGGCCTCCCTCCAAGAAAAGGAGAGGCAGAAGGAGACACAAAAAAATAAAAGGCAAACCCGACATCAGCAAGCTGTGGAGGTCAGGACATTTTGGGGAGCCGGTCTCTTCTCAGCGTCTGCTGTGACCATGGCAACCTACCCCCCCCCCCCCTCACACTCCCTGGCCCCAAGCTGCCACCACCACCAAACCCCCACCCCCCCCCCCCACCCCACCACCACCTCTATTCCACCATTTCCCGTTAAATTTAAAGCCCTTTAGTCTGTGGCCAGGTTCGTTTACCACCACATCATAAAGCAGTTATAGAGGTTAATGAAAACTGGATGGCCAGGCTTATGGCCAGCCATGCAATTTGCTGGATAATGCAGCAAAGGAGTTTTTTTTTTTTTTATTCCATTGCAAGGCATTGTCCTACCTATATGGAGAACAACGGCCGCAATCTTTCACATAGCTGTCCGAGTAGCCTGGTCCCGCTCGGGGGGGTTTGGTCGCGCTGGCAGGGGGCCAGCAGAACTGCTGACAGGGAAAGAAGTGGGAATTAATTGCGAGTGAATGTGAACGCTCAAAATCCTCACCCTCTACGAGCGCACATTTCAGCCCTCCTGCCCCCCCCCCCCCCACCCCCTCTCTCACTCACTCACCTCCTGCCTGTCACTTTCCACCAACTTGTGTGTTTCTTTTCTTAGCAAATAAAAGTTTTTTTTTTTTCTTTTTCCTCAGTATCTTTTTTTTTTTTTTTTTTTCCTGGAACAGAACATCACCCAAACAATACCCGTGTGTCTCTTTGATTGACATGCGTGTTCCAGAGAAACCCTGAAAATCACGTCCATGAATGACTAACGACTCCACCAAGCTGTTTCCTGTGAAGACAAAAAAAAAAAAACAGGGAAAAAAGTGAAAAAATAAAACAAAAAAGCCACTATCAATCCACAAGGGTAATCGGTCCATGCGAAACTGAGAACGGGTTATGAAATCTACTGCCTTGTTCGCCTCCTGTTTCACTTCATTATTTCAAAGAGAATAAGGCATTAAGAAAATCTTTGATTAATTTCGGTGCCAAATAAAGTCTAGAAGCTCTGCCAACACTAGGATGTCATTATAGAATTTCTCTTCAAAGGGTGAAAAAAAAACACAAAAAATAAAGATCGATCCACTTTGTTTTACAATTCAAAGCAAAATGAAATATTCAAAAGCAAGAATGTGTCACTTGTCGGAAGGATAGCACACAATTTGTAAAATAGTGCTGTGATGACAGCAGCAGGAAACCGGGATAAGATTTCAATTAAGATTTGATTTTGGGGTGCAAGCCTACCCCTTTATTGGCGCAAAATGAAGGATTCTGCAGTCACGATGTGTGCAGTTGTGAAATTAAGGCCAAGATTTGTGTTTCTCACAGGAGGACTACTGTGGTGACCATACATGACATCACTTCCTTTACCCAGTGACCTGGAAGTGATCCCCTTCTCTGCTTTTGGCATTGCCTCTTTCTGTGCTGTTTATTCCATCACAAGAGTTTAAAATCTTAATTTTGGAGTGGCTCGTTGATAAATCTGGACAAGGTATCCATAAAAACACCAAACTAAACAGCCTGTATTTGACATCGTTTTCCGACAGTTGCAAATCGCTTGCTCGGAGAAATTTCACTGAATCAACCCTTCCAGCATCACTGGTATCAGTTTTAGACAGTTGTTCCTGTAAGTGTGAAAACTGTGCAAGTCATTCCAGATTACAAATCAAAATCATATTTATATATTTTCTTTTTGACTCATACTTTACAAAGACTTTAAAGTTGTAACACTGTTCTTTGACAGTTCTAAGATCACATAAATAAATTAAAGGGTTATGACTCCAATGTTTCTCTGAAGAAGCTTTTTGAAATAATTTGCCTGTGAATGCATAACAGGCATGCTACAAAATATAGCAATGCCCCCCATCCCCACTGCATCTGAGGTGAGGGGTCATGTTCCCAAAGGCTAAAATTACAGCGTGTGACCTGCATGTGTCAGTAAGGACTAGCGCTGACGCTCTCTCACACACACAGAAAAACACACACACACACACACACACACACACACACACACACACACCCACACACACATCCACACACTCACACACACACACACACACTCACACACACACCACACACACACACACACACACACATCCACACACATACACTCACACACACAGACTCACACACACACACACACACACAATCACACACACACACACACACACAGACTCACACACACACACACACACACACACACACACACACACTCACACACACACACTTACACACACACCCACACACACACACACACACACACACACACACACACACACACACTCATACACTCACACACACAGACTCACACACACACACACAATCACACACACACACACACACACACACACACACCCTTTTTAATTCCCTCCCTGTCCACTTTGGCTGATGAGCGGTGAGCGTTTTGGCACAAAATGGCCGCCCTGCATGACCTAGGTGGGAGCCACACATCAGTGGAGTCTGAGATGAGTTGTCACTGCTAAGAAAAAAATAGTCAACAGAAAAAAAGGTTCCTTCACTTGTCCTGCTGAGGGAACCTTTTAAGATTTCACTCACAGGTTCTCTGTAGAACCTTATTCTGAGGGTTATATAAGAACCCCATAAGGATACCTGTACCTGTACCTGTAGAAAGCACTTTTTCTTCTAAGAGTGTAGAATACAGTCATGCAGGTGCGTCCCTACTAGCCACAAAAGAGATATGATTAGCTGGCCAAGAAAAAAAAAAAAACAAAGGTCCCCAGCCAAGGGAACAAATTGTACTTTTTTACTCACTGCAGGGAGTGACATAACCTTCTGTTATGGACAGTCACGTGACTGCCGGCGGTGAACTCCGCTTGAGCTTCAGCTGTAAGTCAGCGGAGAGACAAAGAGGCGAAGAGCAGCGACAGCATTCTGCGTTTTCTGTCAGCCATTTAGCGGACGCTCTCAACCAGAGAGACCGTCCATCCTGTATGAAACTAAGCGTTGTGTAGGGAGAGAGATGTTGGAGTGCCGACAGGGAGAGGCCAAAGCCCTGAAAGAGAATATCTGCTGTACTTGAGACATTTCCAGTCGCGGAGTTATTGATGAGAAGACAATTAGACAACCAAAAGATTATCATAAGATCCGACGGGCCAGAGGTGTCCGAATGGGAATCGCCGATTGATAAATCCACATCAATGCAAGCTTAACGCCTCACGCATCACTGGGCCGCACGTCATGCAAATTCAATCGCTAACACGCATTAGCCTTTAATGTTGAAGAAGATCGCTCTCAGGAAAACCTTGTGGGAGTGCGATACTTTAAAGGTGTGTTCTGTCAAATTGCATCTCCCTTCAAAGCAAGGTAATTTATGGAGGAATGTTAAAATATTCAGCTTCCTGAACTCTCCGCAATTGAAGCGGCAGCAGAACAAAGTCTTTGGATAATGACTGATGTAGGCACTGTCTCCCGGTCTTGCTATTTCATATGTATGTTGCGCATGCCTCATTTATCATAGTTTAGAGGCGGTTACTGCTCTGAATCACGGCTGAGTCTTTCCTGGTCATGTTCCGTTTACTGCACGGAAACGTAAAACAATGCCAGATAGAGTTACACTAAATTAATCATTACAAACCCACAAACATCATTTTTCATCACTGAGAATATAATTCAAGCCCCTTTGTTTCTGCATGTTACACGTTTAATAGGGGATATGAAGTGTATTTGACATGACAGCATGCATGTATACATTAATCATACCACAACTACATTTTATTCAGTGTGATTAAAGTGTTCATGAAGAATCATGTACACAGTGTGATACTGTTACATTTTATGATTTTTTTTTATTTAACTGTGATTTGCATCTGTGTTTCATGGTTTTGATGAAGTGATAGAAATATTTCTCATTTGCATTTTTGTCTATTAATACTAATAAATTACTTAAATCAAAAAAACAATTACATCAATTAAACAGTTAATCAATTAAAATTCACATACAGCCACACAATCTAAAATGATGCCCTTTCTCACACTTCCGTACTTTTACTCCCTCTTCATCTTTAGCTGTCCAAATTTTCCTACAATCTACAGCGAGCAGAGAAACATACAAAGCCAGTTCGGAATACCCCCTCTTCTTTTCGGCAAATAATGAAAGACTTTGAGCAGTCAGATGTTATTCTGTCCCTTTGCCTCCGCAAACAATGGCAAAAATGACAAATGAAGCTCGAACAGAACATAAAAGAAGACGTTTTTACAAATCAATGTTTTTTTTGAAGATGAAAATGTATCAGTCAAGATTCTAAAAAGAATCAACACAACAAATTAAAGGCAGAATAAAGACAGAAAGAATCAAATGAATATAAAGAGATTTCATCAGCTAAAAACTGAGAGAAACTTCAAAAGAGAAGGATGGATGAATTCTAATCCATATGCTTCTGATCTATGATTGGAAAACACGTAACCCTTTGAATTGTTCCCTCCTTTTCTCATTTTGGGGTCTCAGGGCAGAACATTTAAAGGCCTATTGCATTCACAGGACAGGGATAATCTGCTTTTATCCTTAATATTTTGTCAGTTTTAGTTTTTCGCAGTGTGGAAAGCTATCGTTCCCCATCGCGTACATATCTGCTCATTTATTTGTTACAGCAAACATTCACATCATTATAAAGATATTTTATATGAAAACGTGATTAGTTTCTTATTAGAATCAGGTAGGTATCTGTCAGTGGGGTGCAGGGTGAAAATATCAGGCTCATCTATAGTGCCCTTCGTCGTGTTTTCACATTTGTGAAAGGAGGACTTCTGTCCGGAAGATGACTAGCCAATCACGATCGTTGCCCACACAACACTATGAGAGGCTGCCCTGCCTTTCAATCAAAAGGTGACCCGCTGTGCAGTCCAATCAGAGGGGTAGGGTGAGGGCTTAGGAGTGAGCTGATTGGAGGGAATACCACTGCTGGAATGGGGGGCATTTCTTGATTATATCTCTGCAGTTACTGTAACTTTTTAGACAGGAAAAGTTGCTGTTGTTGTTGTTGTTGTTGTTGTTGTTGTCGTTATTGTTCTCAGGTCAGGTTGTTTAGTTGAGCGCAGCATATAAACCATTCTGCCACCTTCATCCTGCCACCAAGGAAAGCTTCAAAGTTTCCACACAAAAGAGTAAGACTCTTCAGCATAATTCCTGCTCCAGTGAATTCTGCGGAATGCCTAAACCGACCAAATTTGCAAAATCCCCTCCCAGTTTTCTGTACATCTCTCCCGGTTATACATATGCATGTGCAGAATCGCACATCAAAGACAAAGGCGCCGGTGCAGGATGCTGTTACCCCTCACAAACATCTCTGTTTTTTTTTTTTGTTTTTGTATTTCATAGTTTATTTCAACCATGCTGCCCTGTGGGGGGCGCTCCAACAGTTCTACAGCCCATAATAATCACATTCCTTTAAGAAAAGGCAGATTCCTGCACAATATCGGCATTAGCACTATATTACCGCTCTTTACATATTAGCGCAGGGTAGAGAAGGCAAGGGGAACATACCGTGTTTGAGTTTAGCTTCAGATGGTATTAGCCTTTCATTTAGTTGCAGTCCAACTGTCCTTTCATTTGTTTCAAAAACATTTTTAAAAATGAAAGCCTTTCGGTTCCTGTCTGTGTATTCCCTAAATGGTGCTGGGTAAGTCAGCTGTGGTCCAGATAGGGTGGAAGGTTAAATACCTTTCACTCCAACGTTGGCATGACAGCAGAGAAACTAAAGCTCTTTTCTGGCTGTTTCTGCCAAGGAACGCTGGCACTGGAAAAAAAAAAAACCCCATCAAAGTATTAAAAATAAAATGTTTTGTTCTTTATACTTATTGAAGTCATTTAAAAAAAAACTCAACCATGGATTTTTGTGTGGGATTTGCATGTTTGTTCACGGCTCAGAACCTTGCCTCCTGGTTCTGGGCTAAAAAATGGAAGAGAAGAGGGAGGGAGGGATTTATGACGACCTTTGACCTCTCTCTTTAATGAACTGACCTGATTGGCTGTTGTAGTCAATTATAACGATTGGTTCAGGGGTTTTTATTGCAGTAAACGATTTCTTCATGCTAATAAATATTTTCTGCCAAACAGTCACCGAGGCCCTTCCACAGAACTAAAAACATCAAATAAAAATCAGCCAAAAAAATTATAAATACGTATTTTTGAATATTGTCACTGGTCCTGGATGTCGGGAAAAGTCACTCAGTGTTCCTGGGTAAGGGACTCTTTGGGAAAGAACACTGAATGCAGGGTTCAGTCATGAATCGTAAAAGCAGTTTTGTGACCTGGATGGGAATGGCGTCGCTCGAGACGTTTTAAACAGTCTGAACTCAACTGTCTGATCACTAATCACCAGCCTGTTCATCGACCCAGAAGGGCTTCCCTCATTGGCTGCTGAGCAACATGGCCACTCCCTCTGAGCGCCCAATGGACGCAGGTCACAAGCCCGCCACTCATATTGATCTCAGTGATGCCGCGGTGCCCTGGGACGACCCCGACATCAACCCCACTCGAATTTTTCCGGCCAAGAAAACGCATCTCAGTTTCGTCCAGTAGTGCCTGGTAACCGAGAGCAACCTGCAGGAATCCTGTAAAACAGGTTTTTCACTCAGGTCAGGCATACCTGTAGGCTCAAAAAAAAAAAAAAACCAGGAACGTCGCCACGGCAATAATTCTCCTGACTGCCTGAGCAAGCTGGCCAGGTCACGCTGTGAGGTGGAAATATGTGAGTGGTAGATTAAATATGGTTGGCTGATTAAATGTGAGATATACATGTACAGTGTCCGTGGGTGACGGTAGCAGGCAACAACATTGAGTCTGACCTGATGAAACATAAAAGGCTTCACCGACCCCAAAATGAGGAGATAACACTGATAAGATGCTGCCCCCCACCCCTCTGTTCCACTAAACTCTGTTATTTGGCATTGAGTCATGCTAAGGGTTAGTCTTTTGACATCTGCGCCTCTCTCTGACTGACATAACAGGCCTGGCAGTAAACACACAGGTGACAGGCCAGTGTTGAAC
Organism: Albula goreensis; assembly: GCA_022829145.1. NCBI lineage: Eukaryota > Metazoa > Chordata > Actinopteri > Albuliformes > Albulidae > Albula > Albula goreensis. The sequence continues at coordinate 36,068,582 of CM040750.1, forward strand.
ATAAAATGTAGTTCATGGGTATGCTTCTCATTTTCATAATTCCAGTAGAGGGTTCTGATAAATGCCTGGATTTATCAGACTATTGGAAAGATTTTGATCCATTCTGATCCGGAACACTTTTTAAAATCATTCTCAGCAAAAGGCACATCTCCACCACCCCATCCCACATCCTACTGCAGTGTCAACACAATTGAACCAAACCCCCAAACGCCCCCGCGCGCACCCCCTGGGTGTCCAGCATTTTTGAAAGGCAATGGACGCAGCCGTAATTTGGGATTTGGCAGGTTACAGGTGCATGTAATACATAAGTAATCTCGTCAATCAAGCCATTGGCATCGTTCTGTACTCACATGAAACTCCGTAATCAGCGATGAAGGGTCTGGCTCAGGTCCATGCGGCAAGCCGCCGTTCGCTAACGCGCTGGAATTGGAGCTGATTGCACTCAGGTTCTCATCGAGTTCTCCTTTTAGAATTCAGCATTCCAGGCATTAGGTTCTTTCACCGGTGCCACAGCTGTCCTTGTAAAGATCTAAGAAATAAAATTGATTTGGACTCTTACTGTGTTTCCAGGAAACTGCTTAGCGACTTAAGGGAGAGAAATGTGAAACCTCTTCATTTCTGTCTGCTGTGTTTAGTTGCTCTTATCCAGGTTGACGAGAATAAATCTGATGTCTTGTTATGCTTTAACTCCATTGCAAATTGTGCTAAAAAAAAAAGGGTTTTCAACTTTTGGGGTAGCTCTGGTTCTTCCTGAAAAGTAAGATGCAAAAACACCAATGAATATGGCAGTTATGAATTTTAAAGGGATGCATTAAAACCCCCCCAAGCCAATTTAGCTTCCAGGTATTCCTGGGAAAAAAAAAAGAAATACGCAGGGAATGGTGATGTGACTGGTCATGGAACAATGTGGAACAGTCATGTGCCCTCATATACTCAGTAACTTTACAGACATGAAAACCACATTAAATCTGTAAAACTATGACAGAAAACATGTCATAGCTCATGAGATGTTTTCGGAGGACGAATGACATTTTGAAACACCATTACTTTGAATTAAATACCAATTTTCACTGAGCAACACTAATGTCAAACTTTTGACAAATCATTGACTGACAGCTGAGTCTAGCACCACCCTGTCAGGTTTAATGACACCTCAACTCAGCCGTCATTGTGATAGGATACGGTAGCCCCACCCCTTTGTGATGTCATCGCACTTAATTCTCCCATCTCTACCGACTGGCGTATTTAGTTCACGATGAAAAGTGACCAAAAAAAAAAGGGCTGGACTGGAACTGTTTAATTTTTCACTGCCACAGGACTGATAATTTGCAAAACATCTTTTCTTTTCTATGTGAAAGGCAACAATGTGAGAGTGTGAAATATGGAAAAACGGACTGAAGTGCTGGGGCAACACATTTTCAGAGAGGGTTATGTTCTGACCACACTGTTGCACTAAATGCACTGATTAAATGTTTTCATATTTTTCCTCAGTCTGAATTAAAATCCAATCATCTTTGCCCTTTATTTTTACACACATGGTATTAACATGAAAATACTATGATTCTGTTACCTGATTAAATATCTGCTGGCTGACAGGCTCTAACTGTATATATAATGAAATAATGTGTAACTGTCTGTGGATCTTAAACTCTCAGATATATTTAAACTGGATATATCAGATCTTGCTTTACATGGCTTTTGCCAGAAAGATATAAAGGAGGCAAAAAATGAAATGAAAGTAACTATAAAAATAAATTTCTAAACAAACATACACAGACACATACACAAACGCATGCATTCATGCACACACACCTATACATACACACACACACACATATGTATATGCACGCATCTACACATACACACGAACACACACACACACACACACACACACATATGCATGCATCTAAAAATACACACAAACACACACACAGACACATAAACAAACGCATGCATTCATGCACACACATCTTTACATACACACACACACACACACACATATATATGCATGCATCTACAAATACACAAGAACGCACACACACACACACACACATACACACACATATATATGCATGCATCTACACATACACACGAACGCACGCACACACACACACACACACACACACACATATATATGCACGCATCTACACATACACACGAACACACCCACACGCACACAGGAACCCACACACACAGGACAATGCTAATTAACCTTTGGAAGACAGGTAAGTCATTAAGCATGGGAAACCCCTGTGTGTAATGAGAGATCACATTCTGAGGGGTTCACGCTGATGTTTACATTTGGAGAGCAGAAGCAGCGCTTTCAGAGATCCAGGGAAACAGCCAAACTGCGGTTGGTTTTCTGAGAGAGCTCCGCGCTCAGGGCGCTCAGCATGGGGTCTGAATGATCTGGCTGTGAAGTGAGCTCGTCAGAAATGCGTGACGTGGTTACCCGGCTCGGTTTATTCACACGCGCGGGGGGTAGCTGCCAGACGTGACGGCTGCGGGTTAGGGGGCTCCTCTGAACCCGGCTGGAGTGTGCGTAAATGATGAAATTATGATTCGCTGATGAGAGAGTTCTGTTTTTCAGAACAGCGTGTCAGGGGGCGCGTCAGTCCCCACCCTAAATAATCAGTTCCTCTTCACTTCAACACCGCAGTATATGAAATGTGCTTGCGTATTAGTTACCACGGCGACAGCGATGGGAGGAGCTACAGTTAACGTCCAATCACTTACTTTTTTATCAGACAAATTTAAAAGGCTTTTCCTTTCACTACAAGACACAGTGACTGGTCCAGTTCCATGTTACCGGTGGGTAGTGATGAGGAAGTGAGGTTCTATTGGCCTAAACATGGGAGGAGGTTCTATATAGCAGGAGTGACTCAGCGATTTTCAAGGACCAATCACTGCATTAGGCTGTGGGGACAGAAACATTTATGATTGGTTGAAACAGCTGACAGCTAGGTGTAGCCCCCTCACAGGATTCTGAAAGCCTCATTTTAGCTATCAGTCATGTGTGGAAGTTTGTGTGCCTCACCTCACACCTTTACAACCTTCAGGTACGTCTGCACTGAAGTGACCAGCTGTCCAACTAGAGGTGACCACCAGAGGCAAGCATCCATGAAGTTAAGTGAAATGTTAGTCAGAATGGTTTTGATAAAGGTGCTGCTCCTGTTTTCTTTTTCCTAGAATGTGTTTACCATGCTTTCATTTTCAACCCCGATATGAGAAAATTGTATTTTTCTGTCACAGAAGAAGTGCTTTACACTTAATGATTGAACTCGTAATTAATCAGGTAGCCTCTATTTGGTAATTAAAGTATAATTACCTTTCATTTGAATTCTAAACGAATCTGAAACTTCTCTCTCTCTAAATTACTCTAAAACCTCTGACTCTTCTGCTGATAAATGATGAATAAAATTAACATAAAATGAACATGAACTTCAGCACTTTGTTGCTGGGGCTCCATGGGGTTTGTAAGAAGCGAAAAGGGTCCCACAGCGGATCGATGTTGATTGATAAAGAGGTATCGATACCACTTTTCAAACGTGTGTTCTACCTGCCACCAGGTGCACTCTGAGGACAGCTTTGGGCTGGAACGCGTCCCTGAGGTCCAGGGACACGAGAGCTCTGAGAATAAAATTTGGGTAAATATTTACAATGAGTGTTGTGGGGGCTGCAGAATGCATCACGCCCGACTGACTCATCCAGAGATTTTCTCAGCTATATGTCACTTCCTGTAGTCAGACAATGGTATCGCACAATGATGCAGGTCCCAAAAATGTGTGAGAATGAAAGTGTCATAGCAATGAGTATTTTGGCCTTAAAAATCCATCCTCTGGCACATTTCAAAAACGATCCCCACGCACTGACGTACATCCTTGTATATATTAAAGACACATCATGTTTGGAAATGTAGAACAAATGACATTACTTTTCCAACTAACACTGTGGACTCCCCACTTCAACACTCTCTGCTTCCATTTTATAATAATTTTTTGGGTAAAATCAGAAAATGAGTGTATCTGGAGTACCTTTAAAGGACAGTTTCAGAGTGTGGATGGGCACCACAGTCTGGCTTAGAACCTTATCAGTGCCAGTACCTGTACAGCAGTGGGGAAACACTAGCTATAGTACCTCCAGGAAAAGAATTCAGTCAGAGCCGAAGTCCATGTCTCATCTCTCACTACTGACCCCTGCTGGTGACTCAGGTACCCACAGTCTGCCTGTGCTGAACTGTTCATGAGCACTCTTCCTCTGATCCATGTCAGTGTGAGCACAGTCTGTGGACTGCAGTGAGAAAAGGAGGACTGCGGAGGAGAACAGGTGTTTTTCGGTGGTCCGCCACCCACAGCGGAGGTTACATCAGTGAGCCCATATATGACCAGGAATTCCCAACTAGAACCCCAATGACATGCTTAACCTACTGCATAGAGAAACCCCACAAAAACAGCTATGTCAGAATCGCGCATTTCTTAAGACTGAATTTTCCATTTTCATATCACCGTCTTTTTATTTGCAAATACTTGGCACATTTTTACTAAATGATTAAATCTTTGGGATTTGTAAAGGTGGAGACAGGAGAACAGATTTGGACAGGTGTGGTGTTCATTTTATTTCCTGTTTAAAAAGCTGAAGCCCTCAGCCGGGAAGTTAAACATTTCACCCCAAAACTTTCCCTGTATTTCGGCATATCCTTACTTATGAAAAGAGAAGATGCTCAATTTAGTCCTCATAGTTTGGCATTTAAAGACAGCAAGGCAGTCTTTGCGGAGAGGGAACTTACTGCAGCATTATATAAAGGAAGAAAGGGTAACCAAAAATAAAAGTCGAATATGGTGAAGAGAAATGGATATTTTAAGTATCCATTTAAGTATCCAATTTTTCATCCTCCATCATCTGGTACGACATAAAGTGTCCAAAGGACCAGTTATCATGGTGTGCGCCTCACATTAGCTACTACCAAATCATTGATTTGAATATTTTTATGTGTTTACTGAATTTGCATTTTTCCTGAAGCAGTCTTAGCGTTTTTTGTTTATTTCCAAGTAGGGCAGTGTGGTGACCGTCGGTAAGACTAAACAGACGGGGGAAAAATCACAGTTAAAACTCATGGCAATTGGCAGCATTCATGATGTTGTCACATGTCTGGCAGGAGATGCTATGATTGGACAGCCGTTTGGGGGATGTGACCACAAAGTCTGAAAAAGATAGACTTGATAAATACCATCTGACTAAGCATCGGACGGCTCACGGCACGGAGGGCGAAAGACGGGAGGGATTCTCAACGCAGCCGCGGTCATGTTTTATATGCGGACATGCAAGGGTTCTGTCGCATGTCGGGGTGTGTGAGAGCTTTAAGGTAGAGAGGCCAGTGTGGAAAGAGAAGGAGAGAAACACAGAGCGCAGGGATGCAACCCAGAGAAGGAGGCAGCCCAGAGAAGAAGGTCAGCTTTAAGGTTAAAACCTCTCATTGAATTACAATTCATTAGTTCACAAAACAAAACCATGAAGAGATGTGCGCTCTGAGACAGGAGGAGGTGCAGCACAGGGAAGAAATGTGATACAAGGGAAAAAGAAGAGTTCCTAAAACGAGGCCTGATGTTTTTATTCTTGTATTCTTTTATTTAAAACAATACGACAAAACCACTGGATATGTTGTAATTTCAAATATATTCAATAAAAGGGTCTCTTGTTCATCTGAGAAAGGGTAGAGCACAATCCATCACTTCATTTATTTTGGAGCGATTTTTCAAAATGAATTTTTACAGCAAACAGAAAAAGACAATAATAGCTTTCACTGG
>CM040750.1:36079385-36116885 GCA_022829145.1 Albula goreensis
CACACTGAGATAAATGAGCTTGTATTTTCTCTGGTGATATGCGCCTAACACCTGACAAGACTCCTGTACACTAATATTAAGACGAGGTGTGGATCTCTCTTTTTTGTGATGGTGTTAAAGCCCTCTGCTTTATTAATTTTGCTCATACTGATTTAACATTTTCCAGTTCCTCACTTCACCATCATATTTTCATACATGGATATATTTTGTTTTTTAAATCTTATTTTATGGCACAGTTATATATACTAAACTTTATATACGTACTAGCCAAATTTTCTGTTCTTAGTCCAAAATACAGTAAATGTGTGTTTATATCATTGCCACATTAAAGTTGTTACTTCTGTAAGTAAGTGTTTTATAAATAAAATGTGACAGATGCTCCAGTAACTGTGACCAATAATTCAGGTGCAGCTATTTTCAGTTCTAATGATACAGAAAAAAGCAGTAAAACATTAGCAGTATAATTAGTCTCAGTAAAGCTCTGGACTTTTTTATGGTAGGTTCTTTCCTTGGGTAAAAATGCACAGGTAATGATTTCACGATAACTCAAATGAATCGGGTTAGAATCAAAAACCTGTCAAACACGTTTCACCAATAAGTCAACTGAAAACGTCTCAGGAACAAGTTCAATATGCCGGGCCGCTTTCTAGGGTCTGAAAGAACTCCACAAGCATCGTTTATTTGAATAAGATTTGGATAAGAAAATAATCAAGAGACCTTTACTAGGTAAATAAAGTGTAAATAAACTGAAATAAGGTTCGTTATATGGTACTCATCACTGGGGCAGTCAGGTGTATGTGTACATATAGAGTATACCCACCTGAACTTCCAGGCATGTACCGTATGCTCACCTATTAGCCTTATTACCATTAATACATATGGGCTTTGGAGTTACAGTATGCCCACCTCCTCAGACAGTATACCCACCTATTAGCCTTATTACCATTAATACATATGGGCTTTGGAGTTACAGTATACCCACCTCCTCAGACAGTATACTCACCTATTAGCCTTATTACCATTAATACATATGGGCTTTGGAGTTACAGTATGCCCACCTCCTCAGACAGTATACCCACCTATTAGCCTTATTACCATTAATACATATGGGCTTTGGAGTTACAGCATGCCCACCTCCTCAGACAGTATACCCACCTATTAGCCTTGTTACCATTAATACATATGGGCTTTGGAGTTACAGTATGCCCACCTCCTCAGACAGTATACCCACCTATTAGCCTTGTTACCATTAATACATATGGGCTTTGGAGTTACAGTATGCCCACCTCCTCAGACAGTATACAGTATGCCCACCTCCTCAGAACCCACCTATTAGCCTTATTACCATTAATACATATGGGCTTTGGAGTTACAGTATGCCCACCTCCTCAGACAGTATACCCACCTATTAGCCTTATTACCATTAATACATATGGGCTTTGGAGTTACAGTTTGCCCACCTCCTCAGACAGTATACTCACCTATTAGCCTTATTACCATTAATACATATGGGCTTTGGAGTTACAGTATGCCCACCTCCTCAGACAGTATACCCACCTTTTATCCTTATTACCATTAATACATATGGGCTTTGGAGTTACAGTGTGCCCACTTCCTCAGACAGTATACCCACCTATTAGCCTTATTACCATTAATACATATGGGCTTTGGAATTACAGTATGCCCACCTCCTCAGACAGTATACCCACCTATTAGCCTTATTACCATTAACACATATGCCCTCAGACAGTATACTCACCTATTAGCATTTAGCAAAACCATTGAGTATTGTAAACCATTTTTGGTTCAAATGAAACCTCACTGGCTGATTGCTGTACTTACTGTTTAATATGTGTGGCTGTGTATGTGTTTCTAATTGTCTAATTAATTAGTTAATGCACTTGATTCATTGAAATTGGGCACATGGGTACCAGGATTAAGTCTCTGCAGGGGAATATAACAGACAGACAGAGAGAGAGAGAGAGAGAGAGACAGAGGGAGTAGGAGAGAGAGAGAAACAGAATTACAGTGAAGGAGGGGGAGTGATGTCTTGCAAGACTGAGTGTGTGGGTTAATGAAACTATTGTTCTGACATGCGAGACTTCAACCCGTTTAACTTGACATGCCCAATCCCCCCCACCCCCCCCCCCACCCCCCCGCTCAACTGCAACCCCGAATGATACAGAATCCAAACCCAGACCGGTTCATTGCTTTCGTTTTACCATGGCAACCGTTGGCGGCCCATGTGGTGGAATCAGCAGAAATAGCGTGCAGGCGGGCGGGCGCGCGGGCGGGCGCGCACTGGAGCAGCTAAGCGGCGGAGAGGAGGAACGGGCTGACCTCGGGAACTCACAGCGTGTCACGCCGCATTAATCAGGTGGCGCGTTCGCCAGGGCGATGTCACCCAGGAGGACGCGCTCTCTCCAGGCCAGGTCGCCGCTCCTCTGCTCTGACATCACTGCGTAGGAATCTCTGCCTTCTCCGCCCCCCCGCAAAACAAAAACATCACCCCGGTTCTCTCCCACCGCCCTCCCCACCCTTAATGCCTGCCTGTCCTTTTATACATCTGACCTAATGCATTCGGGGAAATTAAAATCAACTAGAATGTTTCACACTGTGTTGACATTTCATAATAATAATAATCATAATAATACAATGTACAATATGCATACCGTTGATTGAAATGAATGAACAAAAAAACCTTGCAAAATAAATAACACTACGCTCGAAAAAATTTGAAAGCTAATAGATTTGGTTTATAAAATTTGCACTAATGTATATGTATAATAATATTTCTTCTCAAAAACATACATGTCTCTTTTAAATGTGGGTGTATATGCATGTGTGTTTGTACGTGTGTTTGTGTGTGTGTGTGTGTGTGTTTGTACGTGTGTGTGTGCATATGTCCATGTGTGTATCTTTGTGTGTGTATTCATGTGTATGTGTGTTTGTATTTGTGTTTGTGTGTGTATGTGTGTTTGGTGCATGCGCATACTTGTGCATGTGTGTGTATGTATGTGAATGTGTGTGTCCATGTTTATGTATGTGTGTGTGTATACATATATCCATGTGTGTGTATGTTTATGTGTTTGTGTGTTTATATGTGGATATGTACACGTGTGTGTATGTGTGTAGGTGTGGACAGAGCCGTTGGCTGTGCATGCTCAGAGCTGAGTCCTCCATGACAGGACAGGTACGAGGACGGATACGCACACGATCATCCGCGATATTAAAACAAGCCTAATACAGCATGAGCTCTGCTCAATTCCCCTCGGGCCCGTCCTCACGGACCGCCATGCCACAGAGTATCATTCCCGTCTCAGTCTGTGTGAAACGCTCACGCCGCGCGAGGGTATCTGATTCTCTCTTCAATAATTACACCATTCCAGCACAATTATCACAGGTTATTGATGGCGGTGATGAAGGTGATAGCGATGCAGAACATCGGAGGTGTCGAATCTTATCGGACAAACGTCGGTGTGGGCTCAGGTTTCTGCTAAAACGCCTGATTAAACCAGTCAACTAATTACGGTCTTCAATCAAGTCCTTGATTAGGTGAACGAGGTGTTCCAGCGCTGGGATTGAACAAAAGCACTGCGCCCACGCCGACCTTCCTCCAGTGCGACCGGTGCCCTCTGATGAGCGCGATGAAGATGAAGATGGCCCCACAATTCATAGCAGCGTGTTTACTGAGAGAGAGAACGTCCGTTCCCTGACATGCAGAGCCCTCTTCTGGCCAACGGGCCTTGATGTTTTACTTTGGAAACCGCAAGATGCACGTGCTTCACCATTGTCTGAACATCGCTGTTTCTGCTGAGAATGTACTGGAGTTATCGAGGCTGGATCGATGCGTTAGCATGGCTGTGTGCTCGACCAGCTCTCTAACCACCATGCTGCGGAGCCACCCACCATGTATGTTTGTGTGTGTGTGTGTGTGAGTGAACATGTGTGTGACTGTAAACATATGACAATAATAAAGTCGCAATCAAAATCTGCTTCCTCAGACCAGGCAGTTTGTGTACATATCTGGTGTGATATTAAGTCCCTGTTTGGAGGTGCTGCACCCATTTTACTTTATTTATTGTGTTTTGTTATTAACTGAATTTCAGTATTTAGCATTTATCACGTAGCAGTTTGATTTTAGTCAGTAACACAGAGAAATCGGGGAAGAGAAAAAGCTTAGTGAGAAGCGTGATACATTTGTCAATGTTTTTTTTAAATTAGCGGTGCAAGGGGTTTGCACGCAACCATCTAAATGAACTGTTATACTGTAATTAATTTGCAATGATAACATATAGTTATCTTCCATCAGCCTTCATTAGCTCAACCGGCTCGTGCTGCAACGACAACCGTAATTAATCTTCGTGATCTCACACTTCATTGGAGCAAAGTTTCCAAGCTTTCTCTGGAATTACATCATACTTGATCTCGAGTTGCAAAAACACTATTCCTTGCTGGCAAAATGGCTGCTGTATTTTTTTCTCTTTTTTTAAAAATAAGGCTATTTTCTTAAGGCAAGCCTGTGGAAGCGCAGCGTGATACAGTCAGCCTCCCCTGACATGAGACTAATGTCTCTCAACTAGTCTTCTGTGCATTTGGAGGAGGCCCTGTCGCTTTTAACTGCTCCGGCAAATGGGAAAGGGGCCATCCCAGAATCCTTTGCGGCTGGATGGCTCAAACCCTCTGCCGCCTTATGTGCCAGCTTCTCAGCACAGCGACAAGCAGAACATCACAGGGTCTTCTTGAAGCCATAACTTCAACCGCGCAGAGAGTCTGAAGACATCTTCTAAAGGAGGACAGAGGCATCATGGGAATTGAGACTGTTTGGGGGATAATAAGACCAAGGAGCTGAAGTTGTTTTTCAGCAGCTTAGTTTAAAAAATATTGGAGCTCCTTACTGAATCCTCAGACGCTTTTCGTGATGCGTTCCCCACGGACCAGCACAAAATCTGAATTTTTTTTTTCTTTCGTTGGGAAACTTTGCCTCGGCGTCTTGCAGGTGAGGCATGCCAGGTACGTGGTCTGAATCCGCGGTTTTCTCAGCAACCCACAGAAAGGTGTCACAGGTGAGACACAGGTGGTCCGGCTCGGGGAGGAACACCTTCACAGGGAGGGGGGAGAACTCAGATTGCAGCCCCACCACATCCTCCCAGGGATGGGAGGACTTATTCGCTGGGGCCAGTCTGACTAAACACTAAAGGCCCACGCCGCAAAATTAAGTCCTCCATACAATCTGAAGCATCAGCACTGAGAAGGTTAAAAAAAAAGTAAAGTTGTAAAATAAGTAAATAAAGAAAAACATAAAGCAAAAAAAAGGCATAAATAAATAAAAACCGTTTGGAGAGCCAGGCCCACCTGGGGTATAAAATATTTACTGAGGTGCAGAGGTCTTCTAGTGGCTGTGTCTCGTGGGGGGTGGGGGCTCCAGAGATGGGGGTGGGGGTCAAAGGTCACTAGCTCCCCTCTGAGTCACTACAGCTCAAGGATAGAGCACAAAGTGTGCGAGAAATTGGTCAGGGAGGTGGGATGGGGGGATGGGGGAGGGGGAGCTTCAGAGGAGGAGGAGGAGGAAGAGATCGCTGGAGCAGAATGTCAAGGTTAGTAGGACACTCCCTCAGCTAAAAGAAATACACAAGATTTGGGGTGTGTTTTTCTCCCTTCTTTCTCTTCTCTTTCCTTGAAAAAAATGTCCTGGGAAAAATAAAAAAAAATCCAGCCTCTCTGCAGCTCTGCACTTGTCCTCTTTAATAACCACAAGCCCTGAGCCTTGCAGATTGAGTCTCCAAAGTCCTCACACGGTCAGCCAATCAGAAGTCAGTCTCGAGGCCAGGTCAGCCCTTTGATGGCTTCATTAGTCTAATTAGTTAACGAGCTGGAGATATAAGGTACATACCCTCATAACCTCTTGTGTCTTCCAGCAAAAGTTTTTTTTTCATACCCTTTTAAAGCTCTTAAATTGCCATCCATATAATCTTACGCTGTTGTTGTTGCTGTTATTGTGAACTTGTCATCAATATCAATTTTCAGTTGGTGATTATACTAATTTAGCGGTTGAGCGAGGAATGCTGAGAGCCAAAGGTGCAGTGGTTTGAGTACGAGCCTGCCCTCCCTGCTCCCCGCCGCGCTCATCTTACCTGTGTTGCTCAAGGTTACCGCCAGCTTCTGGGGAGCCGTTTGGGAGCATCTGTACTTTATACCTGTAGCTTGCCCTGGGCTCTCTTTGCATACATCTCCCAAGTCAATAACAGACAGCTCATAATTAGATGCTAAGGTGTCATTTTTTATTTATCATGATCCGCAGCTATTCCAAGACCTTGTTTGTGCATCAGCTCAATTATTTACCCAGCTCACTTCAAGTTAAAATGAGATATCATTCACTTGCTTAACTAAAAATAAGAGGCATGAGAAGCAGACGTTGGCATTCTTATTATATAACTAACAAACTAATTAGCACGGTTAGCTGTTATGCTGATTAGACTGATTATGGTACGGCAGCTTATTGTGTCATGTTTTCTAACTGGTTGCTTGAGCAACTAACAAACAAGGAAATTAGCTTTAGATTTTAGCGCTGTAGTGTTACTCCAGCTTCAAATGCGCCACTAAGAAACATTCAGCTCTCTAAGATCAGTTACGGTGCTTTTGAAAATAGACCACGAAACAAAACAGTTCAGAAAGACTGCATTTTTCCATTGACAAATGATAACAGTATTAATTATTAACAGGGAAAAGGGTAGAGTCAGATATATGCTATAATTCTGACTGAACTGAAGCTCACAGTCAGAAACTTCAGGAAAAGTTGGCAGAGTTTGGAAAATGGCCACAAGATACAGCATGACCTTTGAACCTCCCTGCCAAGTAAAAAAAAAAAACCTAGAGAATTGTGGGTAACTTAAGGAGAGTACAAAGAAGAGCTGATCTGTCTTGGAATTCATTGTCTTCTGCTCAGCTCCTCATACCCTGATAAACGTTATGCTTTATTTCATCTGCCATTTGTGTTGAATTCTCATGTGCTGCTGCTGCAGGCAACATTTATCCTTGATGAAATGTTATACTGTCTATGGTCCCTTACAAACACAACGCATGTGTATTCAGTCCTTTTGTGAATTGGTTTGAGAAAACCAGTGAACTCACTGGTGCTCCAGGAAATAACTAACAGAAATACCCTAAATGAATATTCAATGAGTTTTATTTACATTTAACAAGTCACAGCGACTTGTATCCAATCTAATTACAAACTGCAGGTTGAGCATCCGTAATCCGAAAATCTGAAATGCTCCAAAATCCGAAACTTTTTGAGCGCCATCAACCATCTGTATATGCGACCGAAAATAATACAGTATAAATAAAAAAATATATGTAAACATAAAAATTATGTTTGGTCATATGTCCACCAGTGCTAATGACTGCGTGCATACAATAGTGACCACCAGACGAGAGTCCTGCATTGTGTACATCTTCTACAGGCTGCATGTGTACTTCTACATGCCACACTATTAGACAGGACATCCAACTTACATCCATTTCAAGGACCAAAGACCCGGTCATCCAGAACAGAACTTAGACATATGTCGGGGAATGACTGTGTATGCAAATATTCCAAAATCAGAAAAAATCCAGAATCCGAAACACTTCTGGTCCCAGCCGTTTCAGATAAGGGAAACTTGACCTGTACTTTGTCCATAAATTGAGTGATTCATTTGAAAAACTGTTGCTGCTTTTCTTTGTTCGTATGAAGCACTGTGAGCTCATTATTATGTTAAAAATAAGAGTGAAATTGATCAAACACATGGTTTTTCTGTGAGAAAATATTTTCATGGGCCTGGGGCAGTCGTATTGGCTCTTGTCCTTGGAGAGCCACAGGAGAAGATGGTTTTTATTTTTCTGTTTTAACCTTCAAATCAGGCAGCAGCTCAGGTGATCAGCAGCTTTAATTGATCAATTAGGTTCAGAGAGAGAAGGAGAGGCTGGTCACCCAGGAGCCCTCTGTAGGTCGGGGGCGCGGGGGCTGGGGGGGGATATCACTAGCCTGAGGCACACACACCCATGTATACAGGCTCTAAAAAGGGGGTTCGAGGGAAAGGCCTGTGATGTCAGCTTGGCGCTACGGGGTTTTATAGTGTATGAGAATGCCACAAATCATTTAGGTTAAATTGACTTTGATGAATGTGCAGCTGAAGCAGCTGGTGCAGCTGGAACTGCCAATCGCAGGCTTTCATAAAAGCAGAGGATTGGCCAAATTCCCCTGAGTGAACCAATGAGCAATCAGCAACACACACCTCGGGACATGGAGCAGGGCCATGAACATAAAATCTGTTTGACTTACCAAAGACAAAGCACACCTTTATTTCAAATGACTAATTTAATTATCTTAGTCATATTAGCATGAAAAGTATGCGAATATAATGTCAAGTAATGTATGTAAGTTCTACATAAATTATGTAGATCTTAAATAAATGACTTCAAATTATACTTCAAATATAACTCCAATTTATAATAATATTAATACAATTTAGTTCATCCGTAAGTGTCCAATTTCTGCAATTTTATTTCTTGTAATTTATGTAAAGTATTCATTTAATTTCTTGTATGTCAGTTATTTCACCTGGAGATAAATACTTATTCCATTACATTCTATTTTGTAAGGCTCAGAATGAAATTATTTGTCTTCAAGCATTCAACATGTTTACTGTTTGTTGAATTTTTTGTCGTTGCTGTTTCCCCCCCCCTGGATATACACCATAAGAAATTGTGATAAAATTATTTTGAGCAGAATTTCGTAATATCATGAGGAAAGCATTGAGATTTGGGTCTGCCTGTTGTCCCAGAGGTCCAAAAGAGAGGTTTTTCCACTGATATCAGGACTATACATTTCCCCTGCATTTAGAGGACAATGTGTGAGAATCGTACAAAAATAGCAACAGACAGTGTAAGAGACAGAGCACTTAGCTCATTGACATTCAGCTGAACACAGACCAAGGTAAAAATCCTGCAGAATTATTATTTATGTTCCAAAAATATATAGCATGTGTATCTGCAAAAAGTTTTTTTATTATTATTTATTTCATTTTGTTCCACTCACCCTCTGTCAGGGATGGTAAGATTTGAATGTTTATGTGGATTTGCTTATTCAGATTGTGGTTACAGAAGGGGAGCAGACAGCTGCTTAGCACGTTAGCGTCGGGCTATGGGATTGCTCATGGACGCTGATAAGAATCGAATCACCCGCTCACAGAGACTGATAGATATCAAATATGGGATCGCCCGGGCTGAATGTAGACTGATAATGTCAGCGCTGAGAGATCACTCAGGCATGCCTCCATTCATCTCATCTGACATGCCCCCTGCAGAGCAGTCGCACCCAAAAGAGACAATCCCTACCCCGCAAAAACAGGGACAACCTCCATCACCCCCAAAGATACACTCACTCAATAGAGGACCATTTTGTTCTAAACCAGTGGTGCCAAACTCGGGTCCTGGGGGGCCATAATGTCTGCTGGGTTTTTTGGTGTGTATCAGCACCTAATTTATTCATTTAAGTCACTGATTGGCTTAAGAGTCGACACACCTGGTCTATAAACGGCCTGAAATGGCTGCCGATTTTAAAGAAGCCATAAAAACCCACGACACTGCAGCCGTCCAGGACTGGAGTTTTACGCCCTTGGCCTAAAACGGCATGCCCTTCCTCATGTGAAAGAGATAACCCCCTGATCCAACACAGAAAACTCACTTATCCTGCATAGGCATCCTATCCATTGCTGGGGATAACCCTGTCAGCTAAAAGAGAGAAAACCACCACACTATAAACCAACTACGAATAACTAAAATTAAAACACCGTCTTTGTCTGAATGAGAGGAAAACTGCCCACCTAGGACCCAGTACAGTCACTGGCTCGTTCAAAAGACAGCCACTGTCCTCATCTCAAAGCAGGGACCTTCCTGAGATAGATGACCCCTAAAAGTGACAACCTCCCAGCTCAACAGAATCAGCCACCTCACAACAAAACAAAAATAACCACCGCGTCTGAGAGAGAAATATCCCCTCGCCAAAAATAGAAATGACCCCCAACGCCTGGCAGAGAAACTCCATTGTAAAACAGAGACAACCTTCTCACCAAAAGCAGAGATAACCCCCTAGATTTAAACTATAACCCACTCATTAAAAAGCTTGACTTCCTCACCCCAAAAACCCCAATCCCCTTATTACTCCCTCTCTCAGTCCACAGATAACCCTTTGGCCCGACAGAGATAACTCCTTCATGTAAAAACAGAGACAATCTGCTCACCCATGACAGAGACAATACCTATGCTCAAAAGAGATAGATAACGCCCCCCCCCCCCTTAAAAAATCAACCCCCTCACCCAAATAAAGGCAGGCCTCTCATCCAAAATGGAGACAACCCACAACCCACAACCCTGTCGCCGGACGGGAGAAGGCCCATCTGAGATGTGCCAAGGGGTCTGGAGTGATTTTCGTCCAATCACATCCCACAGCAGGACCCCAACCCCCAACCCCCGCCCACAAACTCCTCTTCTATTCCTTCTGATTGCTGATTGATACAGATTTCCTGGCACTTCCTGCACTGTGGAACCATGGGTAAAAAACAGAAAATAAAACACACCATCGCCGTTCATTTAGCACCATTGATGGGGTGATTGAGCCTCAGCCACAGAAATTGCCGTATGACATTATGTTCATAACAGCCACCCTCATTATACATTATTATTAAAAAGGCAGTATTTTGATTGCTTGTCAAGAATGAATTAAAAAAATAAGAGAGGAATCTAATCAGCCTAATTAACCCCATTAGAGTGTCACCTTTTTTTCAAAGGCAAAAAATAAGGGAAAGCAGAAGAAAAAAGAAGAGCGAGAAAAAAGACGATGGAGAAAGAGAGTGAGGGGAGTGAAATAGAGAATAGCCTTTTTTCCTAAATGTCACATCAGATGAAAACACTGTCACCCCCCCCACCCCGCCCCCACCTCAGCCCCTGCTGGCACCAGCTGCTGTCGGAGAATTCCCCTAATAATGATAATTAATCTTCTGTTCACTTCTGACTCTCCGTTCTGCGTTTTTCGCCGGAGGACGGCCGCCTCTGGTGTCATCTCCCTGTGCCCTTTGTGCGTGCCAGTGTCAGTGTTACGAGAGCCCATGGCCCCGTGCCAGCACGATCAGGCCCCTCCCCTGTACAACCCCCCACCCACACATACATCTGCTTCCCTGTGAGACCGGCAGCACAGCGCCCCCGGTGGCCACAGTGCTCGCATGCGGATGCAGCATAAAGATATGTGTTTGAACAGGACTTTTGTGGACTTACTAGGGAGTTAATGCTCTCAGCCTCACTGTCGCAGGGTTTTACATAGGTTCGCCTTAGTGAAAGAGAACAGCGCTGTGTTCTTTTTATGTTTTAAGCATAAAAAGTGCATTAAAATACATTGAATAATAATAATAATAGTAAAAGCCATACCACTTGCACAAATAATACATTACATTCAACACAGTTTCTGAAAATATATATTTTTATTACATGTTAAATTATTATTTCATCTATAATATAACTGTTTGGGAGAAATTTGAATTTAATTAACAACGTCAAGGGAAAAGGCAAGGGAATGGAGGGAGAGAAACATTTTTCATACAATGAGAGAGCCAACATTATTTACCCATGTGTGGGTGATAGTGGATCATTTAGCCCTCTGTTTTCCCCACCTGGCCTGTTCAGGGCTGGTCCCCAGCAGGGGGGCAGGGGGCTCCAGTAGAGTGCCCTCCAGGTGGTCACACAGGCAGCAATCTGGACACCCGTGCGGGTCCTCAGAGGGGGATTCAGGGGAGACAGAAAAAGAAACCATGACCGCATTCCATCCCGAGTTTTCCATTCCAATGTTTGCTGAAAGTTAAGAAAGGGGTGGCGGGGAGAATCCCGATTTTTACCTGGATGTAAGACGAATACCAAAGGATATGATCCCTTCCCACACAACATGTATCCCACAATCCCATGCCTTGTTGCCACGTGATCAAAGCTTTCACTTGGTTGCTATGGGGGGGGTGATGAAAGGAGAGGATCCAGGGCTCATGCTTTATTCCAGTCGCCTTGGTCAGAGGGCTTTACCGTGTACATCAAATAAGGACACTAGCACCATCACCCCAGGGAGGAGGGGAAGAGGGGAAGAGAGGAAGGAGAAGTGGTAAAAGGGAACAGAATGTGTTGCTTCTTGCTGTGTGTGTCTCTCTATCCCTCTCATGCATCCATCTGTAACCAGGGAATGAGAAGTGGCCGTGCATTAAAGAAACTCATTTCAGCTGCCTCTGCTCTTCAGCACCGGACAGCTCCCGTGCAGCAGACGGGAGACGAGACGTTTTTGCCACACTCTTACGGAGGGGTGTCCAGCGAGAGGCAGAGAGAGAGAGAGAGAACATGGGATAGAATTAGAGGAGAAAAAAAGTAGTTGAGGGAGAAGAGAGAAAGAACCCTGGTTTGAAGTATTGGGGTCACGGTGTTTACTGTTAGCCGGTAACTGCTGTATACAGACATAAACACTGATAACTGAGAGAGCCAAAACAGAGAGAGAGAGAGAGAGAGAGCACTGGAGAGAAATAGGGGAGAGAAAGAGAGATAAAGAAAGAAGAGAGAAAGTATCTGGTTCACAGTGTTTACTGTTGGCCAGTGACTGCTGCATACATAAACTCTTATAACTTAGAGAGAAGGAGAGAGAGAGAGAGAGAGAGAGAGCTCTCATGTATTTGCTTCACCTGCACAATTAAGGGTTGCAACTGGTTTGGAAATATCTTCAGCACTGTGATGTCATCTTGGACCACAGGGTTTTGGTCTGACTGTAGATGTCAAGAGTGAGGATAATAGAGGGGATTCCAGACTTTGGGGTATATTGGTGTGATTTGGGATTTTGGGGTGCTATAAATGGTTCCAGATTTTGGGATGCTGAACTGAGGTTTGGTTCCTGATGAAATGGAGAGAAATATTTTTTTCAAAACAATATTTCATCAGGAATTCTTTTCACTTACAGACAGCACACTTATGGGGTGGGATGTGTTTTATTGAGTTTAGCTGATTGAACCGAAAGTTGAACCAACACAATATGGCTTCCAAAGAGAGGTTTGTGAGTAACAATAAAAACTGCATGTTATTGACAAAAACAAGGACAGAACGGCCCAGGTTGCTGGGTTACTTGAATGCAATGACACTGAGCTTGCAGTGAGAGCAATTTCAAGCAAAAGCATAAAAATGAAACACAATTTCAAGACCGATGCTGAAAGACTCATGTGTCCTATTGTATGCATGAGAAAAAATAAGGAGCAGAAAAAACAAGCAATGTCAGAACCACTTGCAAATGCTACTCTCCACAAGGGTCAAGTCAATCAATTTCACTTGCTGTCCATGAAGGCACAGAGACTTTATGAAATGAGCACTTTGAAAGGGAATCTTATTCTGTGACATTGAAATAAAATGCATCATAACAATCAGCTATTTAGAAAACACTCACAAATGAATCTATACAGAAACTTCCGGGTTGTAAGATGCCGCTGGTGCTGTTCGGCTGCAGCTTCTCCACCCACACAAAGGGAAACAATGTGAAACTGCAGCGCTTTGGGTTTGGTAAAAGTGTGTCATAAATAAATTATTTTTATTACTATTGTTATTATTATTATTATTCACTGAAGCAGGCAGGTTAAGCACCTCACCCATGAGTACTATATCAGAGCCCCATCTGAGTTACACGTCTAGGTCCCAAACAGCTATACTACACTTGCCACCACAAAGTCACATTTAATGGTATTTGCCATATAAATATGTATAGGCCATAGCTGGGATCAATACCATATTTAATATTTATATTATTGTTAAATTCAGTCAGTGGCAGAAATAAAGTGAAGTGGGTCTTTTTTGATTAATTTCAGAAATGCTTGAAAACCTGAATACCAGAATACCTTGCATACTTGAATACCAGATAAAACTCATAACTTTTAATGTGATTACAGGCTGTTGAATAGCTTTTCTTCATTTCTATGATGTCAGAAATAAACTGCATTTAAGCTGCGCTTTTCAAAGTGTTCCAAAATGAAGGGAGATGCTCCACCTCAACCAGATGGCTTGTGCGTGGCAGCCATTTTGTGTCAGACCATTCATGGCCCAGGTGAGGAGAGACAGGGAATGTGGTGGAACTGAGAGCTGTAAAATGGCAGGCCAGGAAACTGAGAACAACAGTTAACCCCATCCGTAGCTTAGCACAGCAACTGAAGATCAAAGCCCCAAGCTGAGGGAAATAATATCACTCTTTATAATACAATATTTTTATTTATCCATTCATATAGAAAGTTTATGAGAGCTGTACATGTTACAGATACGAGGAAAACAAGCACATACATGAAAAGTAAACAGAATATGAAAAGGAACAAATACATACAATATTCAAAAATCATCTTGGTATACCCTAACGCAGTGGCCCTCTCTCATGAACAAGGAGATCGACAGGATATGCAGGTGTTTTTTTCATCAGTACTTGGTTAATTAAAGTTTATCGCAATAAAACTCACTTCACCTGGTTTTCTGAGTGGTGAGTTGGCTGTGGCATTTAAGTTGACATAAAACACAGCTTTATTCCCCCAGTGCTTAGAAGGAAATGGAACGTTATGTCACTTCCTGTAGCAGACCCGTTAATAGGTCTTGTAAACACTGATTCTGTGTACTTGTCTGAGGGGTGAGGAAGAGGTTGGTAGTTTAAGAATGATTAAGAGCGGGAAATGAAGAACAAAATCAGAACAACAGAAGGAAAGGTAATGGCCACCGCCAACATTTAAAAAGCCTCATTTCTGCACCAACCAGGCCTTTTAACAGTAACCCTAGTAACTGCAAGAGGATTACCTCCTCTTTGCGTACAGCGATCTAAATCGAGTGGGTTACACAGATTTCCAGCAATTAAGTGAAAGATACATTCAAACAAGTCCTGTGCTATTTTAGTACATTGATCCAGGAGTCCTGACCTAAGTAGAGTGTTTGAAAGGCAGTGATTGGCCGGTGAGTTGAATGGGACTGTGTAGTGTGACTGCCAGCCAGTGATTGATTGTTATCTTTAATGGTTCACAGTTGTCACCGTCGGTCTCGGTGTGTTCGTGAGTCAGAGAATGAGGTCTGTAAGAGGTCTGTAAAAGGTATCGGCTCCTCCGGAAACTGAGAAGGTTTATGAGATGGTGAGGGTCACAGGGATGAAAGAGAGAGAGAAAAGAGGAGGGGGTGAAACGGAGAAAGCAAATTAGTTTTCCAGGGACAAGAGAAAGATAGAGTAATAGACAGAGGGTTTTCATATAAGAGAAGGGAGAAACGGGATGGGAAAGGAGGAGGGAGTGGCCTTCACAGAACCAAACATAAAGAGGTAGAGAGATAGGAGGATACGACAGAGAGGGTTAGAGAGAACATGAGAGAAGAGAGAGATTTAAAGAGAGGCAGGAGTGAGAAAGAGAGAGATATCATCGTTTAATTGACACGATTCTTTACAAGGTGTAGTATGTGCTTTGGCAACGCTGCGTTGGTCATCCTGCTGGTGCAGATCCATTGGGTTGAACAGAGAGGCAAAGCGGCTGAAAACTGTGCCCGCTGTAGCAGAGACAGGCCAATCAGAGCAGCTGCCACACGTCTGACCCCCGACCCTGTGATGCAACTGGCAAAGGACCCTGGGAAAACTTGCAGAGCTATAGTTACAGCCTGACCCCTGTGACCATTTCCCATGTCAGTAAATAAGTACATTCTCAAACTGGTAGCATATTTCAATAGTGTAGACGCTCATCAGAAAAATGCAACCGGTATTTTAGTTATGACGAGCTGTGACGTACAGCGCTGAAAACATGAGGCATAACTTGATGACCTCATTCTCTTTGATATAGCATTGCAGTGACATAGGAAATATTAAATCAATCAGCTGAGAGGTGGGATTGATTTCCAGGCAGTGCACTGCTGTTGTACCCTCGCGTAAGGCACTTAACCCTAATTGCTTCAGTGAACATGTTGTTAGTAAATAAGGGGGCAGTCTGTAGTCTAATGGCTAGGGCACATGATTGGGACCCCTGAGGATGCCAGCTCAAGTCCCAGTCCAGCCACAGCAAGAACACCATTGCTGTTGGGCCCCTGAGCAAGGCCCTTAACCCCACATTGCTCCCAGGGAGGATTGGCCCTTGGCCAGTCATAATTAACTGTAAGTCACTTTGGATAAAAGTGTAGCATTCTCAAAACAAGTAAAAACAAACATGTAGTTAATGAAGAAATGGATCCCATGTTCACAGCTGAAGACTATTGCTTTACTTACACAGCCAGCCACACAAGCACAGAGCAAAACATTCAGTGACTACAATATGTGGTCAACATTTATACAGTTTAAGGGAGAGACATTAGCATGTGATGGCTCATACATGGAAATGGGGAACCCCGCGTTCCCCAGACGACAGGTAGGAGGACAGGTCGTTAACAGGAGGCGCCATTTGGCTCTGGCCAGATGCAGCAACATCCCTTTGTAGGTTCAAATACACATTCTCAAACACTGTGCCGCTCCAGATCTGTTTCCCAATCCCATGATGAGGTAGTCTGCAGCTCATCCAGTCTCTAAATCTTGCTTTTATTTAGTAACATTTACATTGCAATAATTTAGCAGACGCTGGCATCCAGAATGATTTGCAAAGTGGGGGAACATAAGTGCATCCACCTGATTAATGCGAGCAAGAGTGCCAAAACTTTGCTAACCGCGTTTTCCACACCAGCAAGTATATATGCAGCATCCGACGCCTGTGCTACTCCAGGTTAAAATACAACTCATGAAGGCAATGCATTTATAATAAGAAAACTTCCATAACAATAAAACATACTCAGAGAAAAAGCGCTGAGTCCAGCATCCTCAGTTAGGACTCTGACGCAGCTGGAGGAAGTGCACAGGAGTGCGGCCAGGGACTCAACCCTCCTGTCCTGACCTGAACATGGGAGTGTTGCTCCAGCACTGGGGGTCAGTACAGACAGGCTTTGGGACTGGGAGGTGGAACCATGCAGGGTGGGGGCCATTTGTTGAGTTGTAGTAGTGGAGCAAAGAGATCTGACCAGGGTGTAGCAAGACTTCTCAGGTCCATTAGCTGCCTGTGACAATGAGGCGAGAACAATGGTATACAACTGGCCCTCAGTGATTGGCTGGATTTAGGTTTGCCAAAGTTCCTTGGGCTAACGCTAAGCTACTTAGCGTAGCTGTCTGTCCATGTCTGTCCGTGCCAGACACTGGACCTCCACACGGTCCATCGCTGGCCACACATTAGGCACTAATTATATTCTGCGGCAAAATTCATTAAGACCAGTGCTGGCCTGGAGAAGATGAGCCCCCGAGAGCTGGGTTCTGCTCACGGTTTCCTCCTGTTCACCAGTGAGTTTTTACTTTCCCACTGTTTGGATCTCACACTGAGACAGAGCCTCTGGGATCTGTCTAAAGCAGCTCTCAAGCAATGATCTTTTTTTTTTTAACACAGCACAAATTAAATAGTGCTGAACCGAATACTACTTATATATACAATTATATATACTATATTTATTACAAGTAATACCATTAATGTAACTACATTAAAGTAACACTGATCTCCTGGCTGTTCAGTGAGAGCATGCATGCACTCTTGTCAAACTCACAACTTGTAAAAAGAAAACATCTTTTTATGAAAACAAACAGCTTCACAGGGCTGTCGGCACTAACTAGCTAACTACTTAGCAGCCTAGTTGATCACAAACTGGTTGCCATCTCAACAGCAAAACGACCCCAGGCTTCAGAAAGCCACAGCATGACAACGTACAGGTTCTGCCTTGTATCTGAAACAAAAGCAGCTGATTTCCATCAGCGCAGCTCTTAAGCCTGATTGGCTAACTCATTGGAATCAGCTGGTTCAGTGCATGGGTGAGACATGCACGAGTTAAACTTGCACTCTCTAAATCCAGGGTTTTTTTTCACTTCTGAAAACAATGGTGGGTGAAGAGCAGCGCTAGCGTCAGCCTTATAGTGGGTCGTTGCAGTCTTGCTCTGATCAGCCTGTGATCAGCCAATGATCAGCTGTGCCATTGGGTCAGCTGGCAGGTTAAGGTCTTGACACTGTATAAAGCCCATATTTCAGCCGATTATATTTGATCAGCCAATGATCAGCCAATGATCAGCTGTGCCATTGGGTCAGCTGGCAGGTTAAGGTGCAGAGTTATGTAGAGTGACGCTGTATAAAGCCCATATTTAAAGACAGGATAAATGATAGACTGACACATTAGGGAAGCGATTTCACAGAAAATGGCGTAATCGTTCCTTCAAATTTCTCTCTAATCTGAAAAGGCCAGAAACTAGATGTAAAGGAGGTTGTGAAAACTGCTGTCAAGGTAGGACAAAAAAAAATGATAATACATATTTCATATTGACAAAATGACAGTTTAAAAGAAAAAAACGGGGATAAAGGCATTGATTCCTTGCTGAAAGCAGTGTTCAAATTGCCTTCAACCTGTCATCTCCAGGATTCATAAAGTGACTATCAAAAGAGTTTAAGCTTCCCCGCGGTGGCAGTCAGAAACATTGGTTTATGGCCTTCCTTTGATATTTCAAACAGGCCTGAGTTTAAACGCATCATCTTTGAAAGTGTAGCTGAATTTATGTGTGATGACAGAATTCAAGCACTCACCTTAAGAAACAGAAAATAATTCTGCCTTTCATTTCTGTGCCACTTAAAACTAAACATGCTCCCGTGTCTGGAAGGGACTCTAAATTACAGCGGAAGGTCCCTTTCATCACGTCTGCTTTGAGCTGTAGTATAAAACCCATACTTCAAAGTACAGGCTCCATGTGTGTGTGTGTGTGTTTTTAGTCATGCGCTGAAATAAAGAGCACATGATGAAGTGAACAGCACGTGATGAGATGAACAGTGCATGAAATGAACAGCACATGATGAAGTGAACAGTGAATGAAGTGAACAGCACGTGATTAAGGGAACAGTGCATGTAGTGAACATCACATGATGAAGGGAACAGTGCATGAAATGAACAGCACATGATGAAGTGAACAGTGAATGAAGTGAACAGTACATGATGAAGTGAACAGTGCATGTAGTGAACAGCACATGATGAAGGGAACTGTGCATGTAGTGAACAGCACATGATGAAGTGAACAGTGCATGTAGTGAACAGCACATGATGAAGTGAACAGTGCATGAAGTGAACAGTACATGATGAAGTGAACACAGTGAACATGATGATGGAATGAACAGCACATGATGAAGTGAACAGCACATGATGAAGTGAACAGTGCATGAAGTGAACAGCACATGATGAAGGGAACAGTGCATGTAGTGAACAGCACATGATGAAGGGAACAGTGCATGTAGTGAACAGCACATGATGAAGTGAACACTGCATGTAGTGAACAGCACATGATGAAATGAACAGCACATGATGAAATGAACAGTGTATGGAATGAACAGCACATGATGAAGGCTTGTCACAGTTATTAAGTCTCATTACATACAGGCCTTAGTGTCTTACTGCGGGCCATTCAGAGGAGGTCTCCCATTGTCTGATCATTTCTGGAATTTCAGGACTGCAAAACTGAATTGTAATGTATGTTTTTTTGGGAGGGGGCCAGGTTGGGTGTTGATGCGTTAGTTACACAATAGTGGCTAATTATCAATAATTAATGATTGACATATCAATGTGATTGATCAGTTACTGTGGGCACCAGCGGTGGCTGGTGAGCTAGAAACAGGGGAGGAACAAACCATACCTTTAAACCTACCATTACTTTCAACCTGCTCCCAATTAACCTCCTAGATTAATGATAAAACAAACCATTCACAGGGTAATCAACACCAGCTGACGTAAATAGAGTAAACAGTTACCAGTTTCATTTAGTAATAGAACTGCTGTTCTTTGCAAACTACAGTTATGTTTGTTATATATACTTTAACGTTTTTAATCTGTCAACAACTGTAAAACATGAATTAGCCTACAATAATATGTAGGTATACCAAATACTGCACGTGTTAGTAAAGAAAAATATTAGGCTACTATTACAAAATTAAACTAGAACCTATTTACATCAATTGGTGTAGATTACTCCATGAATTAATAGTTTTATTGTTAATCAAGGAGGATAATGATAGGTAGAAGTTTGTTTGTCCCGTTCTGAGTTCTGCTGGGCACCACACCCCAGTGAATCAGTGCAGGAAGGTTAATGTATAATTCTGTTCTTCTGGAAAAATAACTGATGACACGTTGATGTTAAAAGGTGGAAAAGTCTCAAAAGATGGGGAAGTCATGATATTGCCTCATCTGAAATGTTTTTCAGTAAATTGAGACTACGATGGTTTAGCTTCTTCATGCCATCTGTGCTGACTTCAGTTTTCTGAAGAGTCAAAATTTATGTCAAAGAGCCAAATACAAATAAATTGGTACTGTAAAAAAATGTATTGTACTGTACAGTGCTGTGAGTGCGGTCTTGCTAAGGCATTCCAAAGTCTTCATTTTTGTTTGTTTGTTTCAGTTTTTGACAGATTTTCCCTGAAAAATGCACAAACTTAGTCATAAGATTTTTGCATGAGATCACTGTTACCTGTGCCTTATGGGGGTGGAGGTTAGGACACATATTAAGCAATACAACATAACTTAAGGCTAAGGTTTATTAATATTCCATTAAGACAGCCTGAAAAGCAATATCAGTGTTTGAAATTAAATACATTTTTAGATTCTCGCATTGGCATAGTAATGGATTTTAACCCATTTGTTCAGCTATCATATTTTTTTCATTTGGTTTAGTCATTTTTTTTTAAGTAAATAAACACAGGAAATAAATGAGACGGTAAAACAGTGAGCCTTGGGCACTGTATAACTTTGATTTACTGTCAATAAATTTTGCTTTACGCAAGCAGCAAGCGGACACGGATATCCTTCATTTTTCAGCCACCAAGCTTCACATGGCAATACCCTTTGTGTTGTACACAAACCCAACAGAGGGGGCGATGTTCCAAATATTTACGCACATCCAGAGCTGCTGCATTGAAAATTATTTGAAACGATTCAGCTTTTTTACATTTCCTATTAATAGCATTAATATCAATGCAATTAGTTTTTACTTAAATTGATGGTTTTGTTATATTTGTTTATAGAAATCCATCTTGAATAAGAGGGTTTTCTGGGTGTTACTTGAATTAATTACATACAATAACGCATCTCATATTATGTATAAAATTTAATAATAATCTCATGTGGCCATTGAAATGACCTTTCTGGTGGATAGTACAAGCTGAGTGGTAAACACACACTAATAATACTATCCTTTATTTAAAGTAATTATGCAGCTGCTGTGGTCCACAGGCAAATTACTTTTCATGCTCCTGCTAATTACTAATTGGTAGCAATAAAGGGAAACAATTTTACCATGTCAGTGCCCACTTATTCTCAGCTGTTAAATGTAAAAGTGTTTTTGCAAAGTAACAACGTGAAGAATTACGACTGTACCCTCCGCCACGCCATTGAAGAAGCGCAGTGTGTGAGGTGGAGCTTAGGACAGGGACAGTGGTCTCCACAGAGGTCAATCACATGACAGGAGCGGCAGTTTAATTCAGCCTGATGTCCCTGCCGGCTCTTTTTTCCCGTTTAATCCAGAGCTTCTTTGTCCGGGAACTTTGGAATAAAATCATGACACGCGAGACGAACCCCCGACCCTTAAACACTGTGTGATTGCCGGCATGCTGAGATGCGGTGACTGAAATCCGATGTGCGGTCTGGTTTACACGCTGAGCGCTTAGCTCCTCTGCGGCCCCGAGGTTCCCGCCTGGGCCTCATCAGGCTTTTACTCTGAGCGATCGATAACTGCATTAGCATAATGACTTTCCTGATATGCAGTCGTTCATCCCCCCACACCCCCCCCCCCCGAAACAGCCAGGAGGCAAACAATCCGAATCGGTTCAGGCCGCTGTAATCAGTCACTGGTGGATAGCCGAGCTGCCGCGGAAAGCTTTGCAGCGCAGACAGGGGGTTGGGGTTGGGGTAGGGGTGTGTGTGTGTGTGTGTGCGCGTGTGTGTGTGTGTGTGTGTGGGGAGGGGGGGGTGCCGCTTGGGCGGGGAGAATGCCATTCTTTTAAACGTCCTCTTTAATTTCCGAAATATCGATAGGACCGTCGGCCGTTTAAATCCCCGATACGCTGATTGTGGGCGTCCGTGATAAATGTGTGCTGCTCGTCGGCGGTGTCTAAGGGTCTCTGATTGAGGCCTGCAGGCCTGTGTCCTGAACACAGGGCCCCTGCGTAAACTGATACAACTAATACATGTAGGACATGCAAGAGGGAAACCTGATCTTAGGTCAGGTTTGGAGACACTTTATGAACAGGGCTATGGTTTAGGATCAGTTTGGTCTATTAGTTCATAATTAATACATTTTGGACATGGACAGGTGACAACTGACCTTTGATCAGCTGTAACAGGATCCATTTTACTTGCGGTTCATGACGCATAAATACTAACAGTGGATAATGTTAGAGTATTCACAAGACAAAACCTGTTCTCAGGTCGGCACTCCTGCTCTGAGATGCTTTACGAATACATGCGCTGATCCAGGATCAGTTTTACATTCAGCTGACAATGCATAAGGATACAGTTTGGACTGGGGAGAACTGATCTCAGGTCAGCCCTCCGACTTGGAAGAATTCTATGTGAATGAAATGCTCCATGTTAACCAGATCGGCTTGGCTTCTCAGAGGAAAGCTGAGAGAAAGGAGGCGAGACAGAGAAAGTGGGCGAAAGACGAGGAAGGCAGGATGAGATATGACATGGGGTGGCCTGGGCCCTCTGCCTCGCTGTACTGAAGCGATGCTCTTGGTGAAGGATCAATCCACCCCACCTTTTAAACGATAAAGGGCAGTGAGGCATGCTGTGGGCAGACTCAGCCCGTCCTCCCCACCCCTCCTCCCACCTCTCTCAGCGAATAGCCTGTCTTTTTTATGGTTTTAATGAGATTTTATCTGCGAGTCATAAAGTGTATTAAAAAGTGCAGCACTTGCTTAATTAAAAGTTGACATCTCACGCCCCAAAGATATTTTGCGCAATGGACCCTTATGTTGTACATGTGAAGCAATTACAGTGGAAGGTGATCTCTCTCCTTCACTCTTTCCCTCGTTCTTTCAATTATCAATGTTTATGTCTATATACAGTGGAAACTGTTAATCAAAGACTCTAGACCTGTTCTCTCTCTTTCTTTCTCTCTCTCTCTGACTCAAAGTATTCAATTAGCTTACATCCATACAGAGAGTTCCCAGGCCAACATTGTATGCACAACTGCAACCATTAATGCTCTGTGGAAACGCTATGGAAGCCGAGAGCTGAGGGCCAGCTGTGCCATAAGGCTTATGGGAGTTTGAGTCTTTGTCCATTACTGGAGGCCAGATGTAGGCAGGCATTTTTATATGGGAATCTGACAGGGATGTTGGACTTAACATCGCTACTCCTTCAAAATGGGATCGCTTGGGACAGCACCTTCTACAGCACAGTGTCCCCATAACTGCACTGGGGCATTGGAGTTTTCTTTGGGTCCAGAGGGAACAGTGCCCCCTACTGGCCCTCCCACACCACTTCCAACAGAAGCCTAGCTTTCCCAGGTGGTCTCCCATCCATGTACTAACCAAGCCAACACTTTCCTTGGCTTCTGCAGGTTGACTTGTTGTTGTTGAAGAGTGTTATAACTTGCAATATGATCGAGCAGGTAACATAATTACACCTTAACATAAACACACAAATTATGGTCACCTAACCATAAACCCAGCTATTACCTGTCCCTTAGAAATACTGATAGCAAATCGAACCTGTCCTTTCTGCTCTAGCAACACAAAAACAAAAGCATTCTGTTTTTCCTGCGGATGCAATGCAATTAAGAGCATAGACAATCAGCCCCTTGCACACCTGAATGCTAAAGAAAGAAGCTGATGGAATCCTTGCCAAACTCTGTCTGTTGTAGTTGCCATTAATAATTGTTATAAGATTGCATATTGCCAGACACTCAAAGGAAAAGGTCACCCACATGAAGCTATTATTTATAGACAGACAATGCTGGAATTAGCATAACAGGTTGAACACATTTAAACATAGGTTGCTCATCTATAAATACTTGCATCTCCTCAGGACATCAAGCTTATTTTGGGCGCCAGTGAAAAGCTGAACGTCCCTTTATTTTTCACTCTCTTATTTTATCGCAGTTCCAGCTCAACAGAAACAGGTCTGACCCACCAGTTTGGCTTGAACTTCTTCTCCCTCTGAAAACTAATTACCGGCTGGGAAATGGAAACATTGGACAGTTAAAATAATGATAGAAAAAAAAGACCCCCCCCGCCCACACCACCCTCGCGACTCGGTGAGTGATCTTATCGGGAAATGTAATGGAATCCTGGATCTAATCCGAGAGGAACTCCACTGGCAACAGTGATTTAAAACACAGACGGCACCTCGCGCAGACGAAGCAGAAGCAGAGGGCTGGGGGCACAGGGGTTGATGGGGTGAGTGGGGGGGGGGGGGTGTAAATAAATAAATAAATAAATAAATAAGTGAACACCTGATCCACAGGGCTGTGTACATGTGGCTGCTTTACCAGGAAACAAAAGGAATTTCTTTTCTTTTTGGTCACAAGCCAGATGAATATAGAAAGTAATTTAATACTGTCACATACACATATACATTGCATAATACAGTGTCAATTGTATTTTTTTTGTTTCAGACATTTCATATATGTGTGTGTGTGTGTGTGTGTGTGTGTGTGTGTGTGTGTGTGTGTGTGTGTGTGTGTGTGTGTGTGTGTGTGTGTGTGTGTGAGTGTGTGTGTGCTTTTTCTGTTGTCTTCTAGACCTGAGGTTTTGAATCAAAAGTTTCTTTTAATTGATTTCGTCCATCGCAGCGATTTGATGTTTTGCTCATGTTTGCGTGTGTAAGACATGTAAAACCACCATTTCTGTTTGCAAGTGCATTCATCACCATTTACTCGATCCACACATCGATATTTCTGAGACTGGCACTTCCTGTGTCTGTCATGTGACTCCTCTGGGGGCGGAACTACCTGGACCCCTCCTATCAGTTTTAATTATTCATCACATATTACCTGTTTAAAGAGGAACCTGACCCCAAACTCACCAACACTGACCAATCCCAGTGTGTTGCCTGGTCTCTTGTCACCCGTTGAGATTAAAAAGTTAACTATTTACACTAAGCATGGCATATTTCTCTTTAATTTAACTAAAATTACATTCAGGCATTATTTAAATGCTGTTATGCAGAGTGACTTACTCAGTTTATATTAGTTTTACATTTTAATTCCGCTAATGCAGCTGCATATTTACTGAAGCAGCTCAGAACTGAGTCCACCACCTCTGAGCTGAAGGCTCACTTCCCTAAATCTATCTGATATTATAAAATTCAGCCCACACCTTCATACAACATGAAAGAGTGCTCAGACGAGCGTTGTCCCCATGCAGTGCTGTGTGAATCTGAAGATGATAATTGTCACAAAAGGTGACATTTCTTTTGGTCCCCAACAATCCACTTCTATTTTGACAGCCATCAATGTTGTCGACTCCGCTCTTTTTGCTGCAGGATTCTGACCAGAGGCATGTGACTTATCCGAGTAGGCAAGCAGGTAGAAGAAAACATTTGCACTGTGTTACTGTGCTGAATATCGAGTTGCTCTTTTCGGGGCAAAAACATTAATAAATCCATCACTCATGACTGGTTAGCTTCGGTATATGAGATGCTTGTCCTTCAAATCCACAGAATGCTCCAAAAAAAGCGAAAAGAACTATGAAACTACGAACGCCCGCTCTCCCCCTGGAGTTCCCTGTGTGGCAGCTGTAATGAATTGGTGTGAAAATTAGAAGTTAAAGCTGCCTGTTCAGATCCCAAGGTCCCCCACCCTCAGAAAGAAAGAAAGGACCCTTCAATAACAAACACAGCCCCGGTTTGTTCAGGCGCCAGACTCTCCTCTCCTTTCGGCCATGGGACTTCAATAGCCGTTAACAGAGGTGATCACACGGCATGCGAAATGTGCTCCATCAAATTTAGCCCTCTTACATGTGGCATGTGGCAATGACAGATTACTGTTGTTATGGTTAATAGACCTCCACCTCACCGCCACCCCCCCTCTGTCAGCATCTCTCTGTCCTGTCCAATGAGGTTGTGTGAAGGGCCCTTGTTACAACAGAATTCAATCACAGATTAGCAATTCATTGATTCCGTCACTTCAAAGGGAGAGACCCGCGCCGGCGGCTACTGGCAACGTGTAAAAGGTCGTGTTCACCCAATCGGAAATGAGAAGGGCCCTCCGGTCGGCCTCGACGGCCGCAGAAGGGCAGGTTTCATTCTCCCGCCAGCCTCCTGGCCAGTCCTGGCGCATCACGACAGGCGCAAATCTCAAGTATCTTGACAGCTACATAACAACTGAAATAATTTTCTCTGAGGATTTTTTTTGAAAGGAAGAGTATGGGAGCTATACGTTCAATTTTAAGTTTTAGGTCATTTATTAATTAACAGGATACCTCTCTTAATGCCAACCCAATGGAATAAAGCACAGGAGATTCCTGTAGGCCGCCTGTATTAGCGAAATTTAAATGAAATGAAAAATCTGTCACTCCTCCCCCCCAACTCCCGACACAAAAATTAAAGATAAACAGAGTTATGAAGTCAGTTTTTATTGCATTTGTTTGACTTTCAGGACCCTTGTTGGTCAATCCTAAAAAGACTGAAGTCCAATCATTATGAGAGAAGGAACATAGTCGCACGTACCGAGTACAAATTGGCTTTTACTTTGCAGAATGAAAATATCAAGTTCTCCACACAGGTAGTTAAGGGCACTGATGAATCTTGCCCTTCCAGTTTGACTCACTTTATGCATTTGTGCAGAGCTGCCTAACTTTCCCCTGTGTAGGGGAGGATTCACCGCTGCAATTAAACTTGAGATTTTTCAGTTCTGCTTAACTACAGCACCTCTGTATTCGGTGGAAAATGTAAGTGATGAATGAAGGAGAACTCCTAATTTGACTTCTTAAAATCTCCCACAGTTAACTTACAGGTTTTTAAAATCTTGTTTCTAAATAGCCACTTCACTTCAAAGAGATAAGCACTCAATTTTGAGTGGCACAGGAGCCTGAGTTAAACTATAAACTAACCATTTATGTCCTCATTGTCACCATTTATGCGCTGAATTAGAAAAATAAGAATAAGAAATGTATGTGCTGATTAAAAAAAAGCATGTACAAAAATCTACATAACAACATAACAACACTAGCTAGTGAGACATTTTGTAATGACCATGACTGTAAAACATCAAAAGAAAGCGACATTTTGTAAAAAAAAAAAAAAAAAAAAAACATCAGAACAGCAAAAATAAGTTTCCAACCCCTTGTGGTAAACTGAAGTGACTGTCCACCAACACATCATCAGAGATATATGAAT
Organism: Albula goreensis; assembly: GCA_022829145.1. NCBI lineage: Eukaryota > Metazoa > Chordata > Actinopteri > Albuliformes > Albulidae > Albula > Albula goreensis. Next base: position 36,106,860 of record CM040750.1, read on the forward strand.
TCAGCATGTACTCAGTTCACACACTTGCATGTGCTTGGCTGGCCAGTACTGGCCGCTAGAGAGCAACAATAACGATGGCTAACCGGTGTAGCCCCATCTATTCCCTGGCTGGGACTCAAATGCGCAGTCGCAGATCTCACAGCTGTTCCGCAAACATTCACCTGAAAAGCCGAAGACCTGAGCGCTCAACGGCACCATCGTAAGCCTGCAGAAAAGAATCTGAGGTGGCTATCATTCTGTTTGGTCTTTTACATCCTGATAACCAGTACGCGATTTGAGGGGGATGAGGGGGGATGCCATCCCCCTTGTTAGCAAAATGACCAAAACGCATCCCCCTTGTTACCCTGCTATCACCATTTTACGTGTGCGTGTGCGTGTGTGCATGTGCACGTGTGTGTGTGTGTGTGTGTGTGCGCGCCTTGCGCGCGCGTGTGTGTGTGTGTGTGTGTGTGTGTGTGTGTGCGTGTGTGTGTGTGCGTGCGTGTGTGTGTGTGTGTGTGTGTGTGTGTGTGTGTGCCCGTGTGTGTGTGTGTGTGTGTGTGTGTGTGTGTGTGTGTGTGTGTGTGTGCGTGTGTGTGTGTGCGTGCGCGTGTGTGTGTGTGTGTGTGTGTGTGTGTGTGTTGGTTGGTGGTGTGGGGGCAGGGGGGTGCTCCCATTGGGCCATCCCCCCTGGGAAGAATTAACAAATCACCTACTGCTGATAACTGCATTACAAATTCACAAGGCTGTGTTATGAAAAGAACCTTGGGAAAATGAATAGGCGAAAATTTCAAAAATATCAAAAGAAACGCTATTCATTGCCATACAGTTTTACGCAATCAAAATAGCTGTTTGCAATGCCACCAAAATGCCACCAGATATTAAAAACAAAAACAAAAGTCATTTTATTTTGTCGTCTCCGTTTCCAATGGCACTGCCTTCAGACTAGGCCCTGAGTGCTTTCTGCAGTTCCTGGGTTTTATTGAATGTGTGAGTTCCATGCAAGCGAGCGGGATTCTTCAGCAAACACCTTCATAATGTATACCGGGGTTCTCAAACTTAATGAGTGAACGCGGCAGGAGCAACACACAACACTTTCTCCAGCAGTTAACGTCGCCATGATGTCAATGACAGGGAAATAAGCCCCGTTAAGACTACATCTTGGGACCGGATCACTGTGGATGACCTTCAGCTACACTGTATTCAGTGTCACCAACAATTTATTCATCGATCGAAAATGTATTTGAAAACAGAAAGCGTTACACTTCATAAAGTACTGCATTCATAACACAAGCGATGGGCTGGGTCCGGATTGACTTGCCGCTCAGTCCGGATGGGGACCGAAGTCCGGACTTTGAGAAGCCCTGCTCTACATGATCTGTAGGTCCTGGGTTTTATTTAATGTGTGAGTTCCATGCGTTTGATCGGCGGGATTCTTCACCAAACAGCTTAATAACCTGTATGATCTGCCCAGTCGTTTCTCATTCGTTATTCCATATCGATTTCCATCTCCAGCCATGTGGCCTCACATGAATCATCCTCTCGGGCCCAACGCGCGGCCTAATGCTGCAAATGAAAACCGGGACACTGCCATGAGCACTGCAGCAATTCCCCCACCCTATTTATTAAGAATCATTATATTAATGCGCAGAACTATGAGTGTTCACTGACACCGCTCCACACCACACGGTTAGATCAGGTCGTTCATTACAAATTCACCCAGTTTTTTATCAGGAGGAGTGAGCTTACCCACAGGTTACCGTCTGATGTTCCGCTAATGATGACGTTTCATCAGTGTTTAGGCATCTCCGCTGTGTGTGTCTGTATACATTCAGGCCACTTTATTGTTCACTGGAATTGAGTCAATTAAGTGACATATAATTATCCAAAAATGTTTTTAAAGTATGCATCATATCTTACTTGCTGCACAGTTCATATGCCCATCTTAATACGACTACCCATTAATATGATTAGATATATTAAATATCATATAATGTTGTTTATTAGACCATATGATAAATGAAGTTATGATGTAGAGTTTTACGGTTTGCCATATTTTAGCAGGCGGGTAGGTGAGGTAGGCTCGCTGTCTGTGTCTTCCGCTTGCATCCCTACAACGCCTCACCCATCATCTCTTTTTCCTCAGTCCCTTTATCACACCCGTTATGTCACTCCATGACGCATTGTAGGTCGATGAGATGGCCGCCGCTGCCGGTTGCGACAGCAATAGTTTCGCATCTACTTCTGTTCGCCGTCTATCCCTACTGTACGCGCAAGCTCTGGGTTACAGCGTCTACCGAAATGCTCAAACATGAACGTAAAAAGCTGTGCGTGTCCGTGATCGGAGAGCGAGAACACGTTTCCTATCACAGGCTGCTGATGACTGGGCGGGGGAGGGGAGAGAGGGGGTGGGGGTGGAGAGTGTGTGGGGGGTGGGGGGGTGTTCGAGCATTAATAACCCATTCATTCCACTTGAACTCTTGCACCGTTCTGTGTCATTAAAAAGAGAGTGTGGAGAATTAACTGCTTTGCTTGAGTGCTCCACTGTCAAAAGCAAGGTGGTACTTTCTTTGCCCCCCCACCCCCCTCACTGCCCACTGTGTGTATAAAAGCCCACACAGTGGTATCGTTTAGAGACCGGGGGGGTGGCAGGTGAGATTTAAGTGAGGCTTACAGCAGAGCCGAACCATCAGCGAGTATATGGGATTGGAAAAAAGGAAGAAAAAAAAGAGGTTTCCTGGGTGCTTTCAGGCCCGGAGAAATAAAACGACTCTGGAGCACTCGAGAATGTGTCTGTTTAGTGGATTACGACCGCCGGAGAGGCCAAAAGAGTCAGCTGTATCAACAGCGGCCGGCGTCTCCTGAGACTGGGGCTAAATCAATGTACTCCCCGCTCGCGCAGGTACTTCAGAGGCTATGCAAATGCGTGGCGCTTTGGCATTTTGAAAGCCTAGGATGGATAACCCCCATTAGCGAGCGCTCTTTCTGACGGATCCTAAAAGGCACTTTCGTCCTACTCTGATGAAGGTTCATTTTCCTTCATCTTTCTCTCTCTCTCTCTCTCTTTTTTTTATATTTTATTTTATATTATTTTTAAAATGATTTGTTGAAGACAGGAGGGACTCGCCACCTCTGAGAAAACACAGAGCTCTCCTTTGCTGCTCGCTGCTCACTGCTCACCTGGGAGATGGTGCATCAGCGTCTCGTAAGGGTGAGTTACAGTCGTCACATTCCGCCCCCATACACACACACACGCCTGCCCACCCCCTCTGACCCTGCGCAGATAGCGCTGGCTCTCATCTAAACGTATGCACTCACATTCTCTTTTTTTTTCCTTTTATGGCGTCTCGGCCTTGTTAAAAGTGACCATCTGAGAACAGCAGGTGTGAAGCAGCCGCACCTGCGGCCAGAGGGTTGTGGGTTTCTGGGAACAGGTGGGGTTAGTCTGGTTATAACCTTGAGAGACCCAATTTGATCTGAATACTGGATTTGCTAAGCAGATTTCCTGCTGAAATAGCAAAGCTTTTTAAGCAGTTTGAAAACCATGAAAACCAGCTTTCTATCCACATGCAGCCATCTACTCATACTCAGCCCCTTGTCTGTCTCACTCACTTTAAATTGCCAGGTTGCCCTTGTAAATGAGATTCCTTGTAAAAGAGTTAATGGCCGTCCTTTGTATTAAAAAAGAAGAACTTTTAACGTTTGCATGAGCAGCCCATAAGCAAAGGCGGCTCTCTGTGGAGTTTTTATGTCAAAACAGCCCAATGACTGTGCAGCCGCTCAGATGCACACAATGAATTTTATTGTGGTGACTATTCAGCTAATTGGTGCTTATTTGAACCTGAAAAATGGCATTAATCTGGTGTTGGTCTGGCTTGTCTGACCATCACTGTCATATTCATTGTAATCATCTCCATCATCATGTATTCTTCATAATCATAATTATCATCATTGCCATCATTTAATTAATCATCATCATCATCGTTGTCATATTCATCATGATCTATTACAACATTCAGGGGCGGCCTGTAGGGCACATGACGGGGATCCCTCAGGCTGGTGGCTCAAACCCCAGCCCAGCCACAGCAAGAACACCGTTACTGTTGGGCCCCTGAGCAAGGCCCCCAACCCTACTCTGCTCTCAGGGGGGATTGGGGGCCTTGGTAAGTGTATTCAACTGCAAGTCAATTTGGATAAAAGTTTCAACTACATGGCAATAATGAAATTCATTGACAGTATCTTCACCATCAGAATTTTTTTATTATCATTATCATGTTCATCATCACATTCATCTTCTGTCAGACACCATCGGCCCAGAGCGATAATTACATTGAGTTTACAAACCCAGGCAGAGCAAATGAGCAGCCAGGGATCAGCTTTCCTGTGAGCAGCCAGGGGTCAGCTTTCCTGTGAGCAGCCAGGGGTCAGCTTTCCTGTGAGCAGCCAGGGATCAGCTTTCCTGAGAGCAGCCAGGGATCAGCTTTCCTGTGAGCAGCCAGGGGTCAGCTTTCCTGTGAGCAGCCAGGGATCAGCTTTCCTGTGAGCAGCCAGGGGTCAGCTTTCCTGTGAGCAAGTTTACCTCTGATGGAGGTAACCACAGCTCTGCTACAGAGCAGAACAGAACCGCCCTCCTGTTTCCCTGTTAACACAAAAACATCCATTTCAACACATCAAAATATCTATTAAAACCTGAAAATGCTCTCCCCAGGGAAATCAAATTAGCACATACCTTTTTGGGGGGTTTGGTGGGCAATCAGTCAGTAATAGGTGCAGGTTTATTTCCGAATTCATCTCGTTATTTTGCTGTTTTTTGTTACTGCTCAGCGTTTGGCACTAGGCTCTCAGTGGGGTTTTTTATATCACGCCAAAACAACTTAAAAAAATCACTGCATATATATATATTTTTAAAAAACCACCGATTAACAAAACAACAAGTAACAAAAAAAAGCTGAGAAAACCCTCTTCACAGTTCTGCATGTGCCGGGCAGGAAAGCACAAATAAGGGAACAAACCGCAAGGTTTTGGCTGCTGTTTTTTTTTTTTTTTTTGTGCTGATTGAAAAAGCTGTCAACCCCCGGAGCGCGTTCAGTGTTTTTAAGGGAGGAAATGCAGACATTTTCAGGAAATTACATCTCTAATTACTGATGACATCAGGGTTTCTGCATTAGGCCTTTCATCGCTGAGTGTTGCCTGTAATTTTTATTTTTTTTTTGTGAAAATTGCCGTTCGGTCCATCATAGCCTTTGTTTGGCATATCTAGCAGAAGACAATTTATTGGATAATTGCACCTTTACCTGGAATGGACTGCTGCTTAGTGCGTTCGCAGGCAGCATCTGGTGGTACACAGCTCAGCATACACCAATGTGTCTGCTCCGGAAGCACGGAGAGGCTGCTTCTTTCATCACTCCTGAAGCATGCCGTGCAATGGCAAGCGACGGCGTCTTCTTAAGGAGGGATTCATATTGTTGTGAACTTACGGGCTAAAAATGTTGACTATTATTTTTATTTTTTAACCTGAAGTCACATTGTAAAGGTACCAAAAAAAATGCATTTTTCTGGGGCACCAAAATATTTTTCTGTGTTGTGTAAGTAAAGTGTGTGTGTGTGTGTGTGTGTGTGTGTGTGTGTGTGTGTGTGTGTGTGTGTGTGTGTGTGTGTGTGTGTGTGTGTGTGTGTTTGTGTTGATGTGTGTGTGAGTATTTCTGCACATCTGACTCTCTTACTCACAATTTCCGGCAGTTGAGAGACAGACCTCCTCTGCAGCAATGACTGACGAGGGCCTGCAGCAGGGGAAATGTATATTTTATCAGTGTAGATGGATTAGGCGTATTTCTAATGCATTACCTGTCCATACAGCGTGCTAGTATCTGAGCCGTCGAGTGACAGCCTGTCAGCCGGCCGAGTGCAGAATCCAGCATTTGTAGAATGAAAACAGCCCAGAGCGGTACCGACCTGGGCACGAAACAGCGCCACGGGCCAAACAACAGAGTGCGGCCGGCTACAGCACGTCCGACATGAAAACACCTGTCTCAAGCTCACACCCTTCAAACGAGACGATGGAGACTTCCACCCACCGTTGTTTCCATCCCGCCCCGACCTACCTCTCCTCTTCAAAGGGGTAACTCTGACACCCAGCCCATCAACGGGTGTGGAGGCCTGCCATTTCTGTGGTGTCTAAGAACACAGCCTCGTGTTTGTTTTTTATTATTTATCGGTTTATTTATTTATTGCTTTTGCAGTAGGAGCTGAGACTGGATTTTTACCTCACAGCCAGTGAGATGATTTTGGGTCAGAAGGGATAAAAAGAGTATTGGAAGAGGGTGTGGTTTTCTATTTAAGTGTCCAATCAGGGGCCAGGGGTGTGGCCTAACACACTAGGCCTCTGGAGGAGGATCTGAAGTGTACATGAAGACACAATGATACACAGCAAAGCCACATCAAATCCTAAATTTAAAAAAAAATCCTGTCAACTCTCTTGGAATTCCATCTTCTGAAATGAAGTAATTCAATTTACAAACCACTTTATAATGGGCAATACAAAAACATTAAGTTCAATTCACTTTTATTTGTATGATGCTTTTTAAAACAAGTTGTCACAAAGCAGCTTTTCAATTGATCCCAGGCCTGCATCCCATAACAGGGAACCAAGGCAACAATGGCAAGGAAAAACTCAATGAAAAACTCCTCATAAAAAATAATATACTGTATAGTGATTAATAAACATATTAGTAATGATTATAAACTACTTATTACTGTGTTTTTTAAAATAATATTTTTGCATTACCCAATCTAAAGTGTTACGTATTATTGAGTAAATACTTCTTTTGTCAATATTTTGTGGTATGTAATTTGTGTTATGCCTTTGCATCCTACTTAGCCAACATTACATCGCATTATATTCGTCTCCTTGGCTATACTGCAATTTTATGTTGCCTCATTGCGAATCCAAACCTTCCAAAGTTGTGTATTTACAGGGAGCAACGGGAAAGTACAAATGGGAGAAGAGGATATGAGACAAGGTTGGTTGAGGTGGTACTCCTGGAGCTAAAATGCAGTCCTAATACATTTGTTCCAGAGGTCTCACAAACCTTCATTTATAAACCACTCCGCTGTATGAGCAAGCAAGCCCAAAGATGTGGTGATCACGCAGAGGTTTCTGAAAGGCGGTGAATGTGACCAAGGAGCAGAGCCAAAGCTGATCCGTACCCTGTCATGGAGAGAGTATGAGACTAATGACATGGAAAAGCCAAAGACAAAAAAAACACAGACCGGCCTGAAAAACTGTGAAAATAACCATGGCGGCCAGAAACATAATGAACCAAAGGGCTAATGAAGTGCAGCTGTCTTTACACACAGAAGAATAAAACCACGGGGGCCTTTGCAAGCCTGTCGCTATGGCCCAGGTGGGAAATGCCAGTTAAAAAGGGCTCCTCTTTCTCCTTAGCTCATGTCCCCTGAGTGCTAGTCCATCGGATTGACTGAAATGAAAGTGATTGTATTTTTGTCTTGTTTGTTTTTGAAGGACACAGCTAGCTAAGCTTAGTCTACTATACTGCAGCAGGAGTGATTTTTCAAAAGTGGAGATTTTCAGGTTGGCTGTCATTGCCGTGAGTGGAGATCTGGTGGCTGTCTGACTGGCTGCCATTGCTGTGGGTGGAGATAAGGGGGTTTCCTGATTGGTTGTTATTGCTGTGGGCGTGGAGATAAGGGGTTTCCTGATTGGTTGTCATTGCTGTGGGCGGAGATGAGGGGGTTTACTGACTGGCTGTTATTGCTGTGTGCCATTGCTGAAGCTTCTCCTGTAACTTAAGCAGAGTGCAGTGATACACTTTCCATCCTCTGCATTATCAGCTAGTGCTGAGAAAAGAGGCTTCATGAAGCTAAAAGTGGGAGAAACTGAAACACACTATGCTGATTTTAACCAATCATTGTGCATTGTGGTGGACAGCAAAAAGCTTCTGATTTGTTGAAAACAAATCACTTATTGGCAGCTCATCGTAGCTTCATGGAACCTCACTCTGCCACTGTGGCCACCAGACACCAGCTCTTTTCACCCTGCAGTTTGGCAGGTACAGTGCAGGCAGACTGCAGGCCCCAGCTCGGCCAGAGGAGGCGCTGTGCACAATGACAAGGAGAATCTCACCAATGGAACACCTGTCTCCCTGGGCAACACTTTAACCAATCAAGCGCTGCCCCTGTTGAATTATGACATAAGGAGAATCCCACCAACACAACCCCCGTCTCCCCAGGCAACGTTTCGACCAATCATGCACATCCCCCTTCGGGGCTGCTGGTCACAGCTGGCTCCGCCGTTGTCTGGATGGGTTCAACAGAAAATTCTTTTTGTCCTCATAAATATTTATCACGACACTAAAGCTGAAAAATGCTTTTTTCATTGACACATAAAAGTGTGCTTTATATGGAGGGGTCCCCTGGCCAAAACGCCCCCTTTCTGATTTGCATGTGATAAAAGTGAGGTATAAAAAGGTAATTACCATCATATTGTCCCTAAAATATAGCACTTGGCATGACAATCCCCTGTCCCCTTTTGTCACCAGTAATTGTCTGGACCCTTTGATCCGCCTGATACATTACAGCATCATACTAATCCTGAAAATTCAAAAGACATCACCCACTGAGACCTGCAGCATGAGGTTTTAGTGCACGTGGAGGAGCTAAATTATCTGACATTGATGAAGTCGACTGGTCTCAAATCATGTCCCCATGTTGGCTATCATTCAAAGTTATCAATTTATAGTTTTGGAATGATTTAGGATTACCAACTTTATCTCTTTTTTTATGATTATTGAAAATATCATCCCATTATTTAAACAGATATATTTAGCAGATGCTTTCATCCGGAGCCACTTACATGGTTTAAATACAAACCATTTACACAGCCGGATGCACCTTCACCAGTGCCATTCAGGTTAAGTAAGAATTGCTGAGATTCAATGTCAGTGTCCCAACTGGGAATCAAACCTGCAACCTCCCACTTCTCTGGGACAGTGTGATAACACCCTCACACTCCTGCCCTTATGGATACAACGCCAAACCGTTATTAACAAACCAAAACGCAGTGCTCCTCAAACCGTTATTAACAAACCAAAAACCTCACACTCCTGCCCTTATGGATACAACGCCAAACCGTTATTAACAAACCAAAACGCAGTGCTCCTCATAACACCCTCACACTCCTGCCCTTATGGATACAACGCCAAACCGTTATTAACAAACCAAAACGCAGTGCTCCTCATAACACCCTCACACTCCTGCCCTTATGGATACAACGCCAAACCATTATTAACAAACCAAAACGCAGTGCTCCTCATAACAACCTGTCATTCTCAGACACAATACCATACTAAATATAAAAAATCATTTTATGAATATATTTTGAAATATGTATTATTTGTTATTGCTTATTAACATTTTAAATACAAAAGGGTAATACAGCAGGATTAGGGCAAAAACCATGATCATTACCTGAGCTAACATTCTCCCCTTTTACAGCTTTCCCCAAATTCTCATTTCTCCAGCCATCACCAAACTCAGGACTCTGTCCACTAAGGAAAATGTATTTGGTTCTTTTTCCAGTTTACCACAGTCTGTTGATGCTGCTTCTCTGTTCAGGTTGAGCCATGAAAACGAAGGCCGGGCCTCCCCTACGTTTGTGCTGTGTTTGTAACACACACACATCCCCCCCCAACGCCCCCCACCCCCCGAAACGCTGATAAATCTGGAACTCCGCTGTAGCGGGACGCAGACGTAACCTTTTCGGGTGAGCAATGGGAGCCTGCCCTGGATCGGCTCACATCCATCATCGCCCCGCGCTAGATACCGGCTAATCCAATCCACCGTCCTTCACCTCCGTCACCCAATGAGATCTGTCCACTTAACTCGACCGCTGGCCCTCTGCCAAGCCACAAAATAAAATAAAAAAAAATGAAACACAGACATAACGCTTTACTTCATCTGCTTGTTATAAAGTCTTCAAAACACTGTTATCAGGTTTCCATTACCTGTCATAACCAGTTGACAGTATGT
>CM040750.1:36119385-36129385 GCA_022829145.1 Albula goreensis
GCCTGCTATTTTCAGCCCCGGAGTACCTCTGAGCGGAGCCGTAATTTGAATTGCAAGTGACAAAGTCCCGCTCTGAGCTGTCAGACGGGTCGCCTCCAGTGTTTGTTAACTTTGCAGATTGAATAATTACTGGGAGGAGGGAGTCGGTTGGGGGTTGGGGGTTGGGGGGTGGGGGTGGCTGTGATGTAGGGTGGGGGGTCACTGGATAATTGAATTGACCTTATAAAATAAAAAGAGGAATGGTCCCTGTCGCGGGGGTGTTTGTATAGGTGTGAGTTTTTACCCTGCCCCTGTTTTAATCCTACCCCCCAACTATTCCCCACCTCCAACTCCAACCATTTGCCGTTCATTCCTCCCCCCATTCCACTTATTTCCTGATTCTATTCACAATGGGCAGAAAACAGAGTGCCCTCCACCAATCATGGAGTATGTTCATAACTACCAACACAGCAACAAAGACTGTGATTGGTGGATGTTACTTCCTGGATACCCTTGTATTAAGAGAAGACTATATAACACATGGATGGTCATGTCACTTGCGGACAACTGTAGAGCTAATTTATGTCAGGCTGGCAGCCTGACCTTCCACATCCTCGAATTGTCGAGGTTAATGAATATATTCATTTCATATTTCAGTCATTTATCATGTGTCTCTATCCGCAGGGAGTCACACAGTTTACAATTTAAGAATCTAGGAACCAACCCCGCACATCTCTTTCAGCTGTGAGTCCAGCTCCTGAAGCTTCATGTAGCATGGTCCCTCCAGGCATCTGCAGTTCTTCAGAGAGAGCGCTGGCCCTTGCACACGCTCCGCTCCACACACACACCGTTTAGCTTGCGTTCCAGGTGGCGTTGCCTCACTGTTTGCTGAATTGTCTTTGCTAATTCTATTTGCTGAGGTATTGTGGACGTGTTGGAGGCCACAGAGGAGAGGGCTCTGTGTGCAGAGGTTCAGGGACTGGGCTACGCAGAGCTCTTATCCGAGAGCCCAGCTCCGGCGTTGTCCTCTGACACAATTATGCCTCAGGCTTAAACATTTCAGAGCAAAGCCAGAGCTATTTATTGAAAAACAAGGTCGATTTTCAATTTCTGTAGTTTTTCTGTACAACACTGACTTTTTATGATGTTGTGTTTTTTTTTGTTGTTGTTGTTGTTGTTTAGTTTTTTTCATGCTTTAAAACGTGAGAAGGAGAGAGGAGACCCTGAAACAGGGATTTAGACTGGCGGCTGACAGTTTTGTCGTCTTTTTTTTTTTTTTTTTTTTTGTTTGCGTTGACTTTTTACCCGCACAGAAAGCAGAAAGGAAATGTCACGGAGAGGAGTGCGACGTTTGTCACGAGGCTGTCAGCGTAAACGCAGGAAAAAAGCAAACGTGACGTGACGGGGTGGGTGGGGGTGGGGGTGGGGGTTGGGGGGAGTGGGCGTCGGAGGGAGCGGAATAACAGAGAGAGTGATAAAAGCACACTTTTCAGAGGAACAGACATCTCTCAGTGTTCAGCACGGTTCCACATTCCAAATGACCATAGAGTTTTGTTCTTTTTTTTTTTTTGGGCGGGGGTTCCACATGCAGAAAATGTTGAAATGTTTTTTTTATGTTCAGGGGGTGGGGTGGGGGTGGGCATGGAGAAGAAAAAAGATGAAGTGGGGGACTTCTCCAAATCTATACCTCATATACAGGTTCAACCCCCCAACCCCAGATTCCCCCATGTCAAAACAGGATTTCAGTCACTTGGTACAGGGATAGGGGATAGGGGGTTACTGTCATGGACAACTGCCCTTTCTGTCAGCCCAGTCAGGGCTTGGCAGGGGAATGGCATGGTGCCTGTCCCCTTGTTACCCAGAATCCTTCTGGGCTCCCCATCCCGCTCTCGTCCCTCACACCATCTGTGCAGGAAGTACCCTACGGCCAACCCAGGAAGCAGGCGATTGGGACGCCTCCTGTCTCCCCCTGTGTTCACCCTGTCTGTGGTGGGGCGGTGGGGGGGGGGGGGAACATGTCACAGGCATGGACCCTTTGATACAATCCACCTGAAGACGAGAGCAAAAAAAATATATAATAAATTAATCAGTAAATTCTTAAACTCCCTGCAATGTCAGGATTGGGTTGGTTTGTTTATATTTTCTATATTTCCAGAGGCAAAAGCTAATAAGCTAGGAAATAAATAAATAAGATAAATAAATAAGATAAATAAATAAATAAATAAATAAATAAATAAATAAAAATAATTTATTTTACTTAATGTACACAGCTCTGTTAATGTTTTGATCCTGTCTCTGATATGAATGTGGAGCTGCTGTGACTCTGAGGTTTGTCCCTGTGACCTTGGATGTTTTTTTTCTCATCTGCTTAAAACATATTGTGAAAATGTAATTTCTGATGAGTCCTAGATCCAATCAACACTGAGCTGAAGCTAATTAATTTAGCTGATCTCTGAACTCATCAAACTCCGTTTATCAGAGGTGAGAAAAAAAAAAATCTTTCATATAACAGTGAAACGGACTTCAAAACGAGCACTGAGAGCATCCAGGTCAACGTGCTGGAGAGCAGTAGAATGTGAAGAAGCATGCTGTATTTGGGTCTGCTTCTGTACCTCTTTGCCTTGTGAGTGAGGTAATTTGAAGTGAAGAAAACTCTGCGCTCAGTATGAGGGCTCCGTCGCCTTTTTTCCCTTCACCTCAGATGTTCCCTCTCTTAAACACTCTCCTCATCCTCCATACTGTTTCTCCATATGTTTTACATCTCGCCAAAATCTTTTAATCATTGTAATGTTATTCGCCATCCATCTCAGTAGAATTCTTTGTGTTTGACTCCGGATATCCCCCTCAAAAGCCATGAAAGGACGTTTCGTCAGTACGGCGGGTTTTCATGTCTTCTGTTCAAATCCTTTTTTTTTTTTTTTTGTCTGAAACAAATTTTGTAACCACTTTTTTCTTCCTAAATCACTTGTTTTTAAAATGAACTTTTTTTCTTAACAAAAATTTTAGTGAGAGCTTTATCCCTTCTGTTGAACTACATTTTTAATTTTTAAACACTTTTTTTATAGGAAAGTGGTGAACCCCCTCCGGCAGTTCTGTTCTGTGGTAGCTGTACCACCCTCTTAGTTTATGTATTTTTGTTTGTTTGTTTGTTTGTTTGTTTATTTATTTATTTATATGCTGTCACTAAGAGTAGGGTGGGAAATTATGGGAGAGGTGTCAAGTGTGTGGGGGGTATACTCACCTATTAGCCTTATTACCATTAATACATATGGGCTTTGGGGTTACAGTATGCCCAGCCTTATTACCATTAATACAGACAGTATACCCACCTATTAGCCTTATTACCATTAATACATATGGGCTTTGGGCTTTGACAGTATACCCACCTATTAGTTATGGGCAGTTACATGCCCACCTCCTCAGACAGACAGTATACATTAATACATCTATTAGCCTTATTACCATTAATACATATGGGCTTTGGAGTTACAGTATGCCCACCTCCTAAGACAGTATGCCCTATTAGCCTTATTACCATTAATACATATGGGCTTTGGAGTTACAGTACCTCCTCAGACAGGATACCCACCTATTAGCCTTATTACCATTAATACATATGGGCTTTGGAGTTACAGTTTACCCACCTCCTCAGACAGTATACCCACCTATTAGCCTTATTACCATTAATACATATGGGCTTTGGAGTTACAGTATACCCACCTCCTCAGACAGTATACCCACCTATTAGCCTTATTACCATTAATACATATGGGCTTTGGGGTTACAGTATGCCCACCTCCTCAGACAGTATACTCACCTATTAGCCTTATTACCATTAATACATATGGGCTTTGGAGTTACAGTTTACCCACCTCCTCAGACAGTATACCCACCTATTAGCCTTATTACCATTAATACATATGGGCTTTGGGGTTACAGCATGCCCACCTCCTCAGACAGTATACTCACCTATTAGCCTTATTACCATTAATACATATGGGCTTTGGAGTTACAGTTTACCCACCTCCTCAGACAGGATACCCACCTATTAGCCTTATTACCATTAATACATATGGGCTTTGGAGTTACAGTTTACCCACCTCCTCAGACAGTATACCCACCTATTAGCCTTATTACCATTAATACATATGGGCTTTGGAGTTACAGTATACCCACCTCCTCAGACAGTATACCCACCTATTAGCCTTATTACCATTAATACATATGGGCTTTGGGGTTACAGCATGCCCACCTCCTCAGACAGTATACTCACCTGTTAGCCTTATTACCATTAATAATTATGGGCTTTGGAGTTACAGTTTACCCACCTCCTCAGACAGTATACCCACCTATTAGCCTTATTACCATTAATACATATGGGCTTTGGGGTTACAGTATACCCACCTCCTCAGACAGTATACCCACCTATTAGCCTTATTACCATTAATACATATGGGCTTTGGGGTTACAGTATACCCACCTCCTCAGACAGTATACTCACCTATTAGCCTTATTACCATTATTACATATGGGCTTTGGAGTTACAGTATGCCCACCTCCTCAGACAGTATACCCACCTATTAGCCTTATTACCATTAATACATATGGGCTTTGGAGTTACAGTATGCCCACCTCCTCAGACAGTATACCCACCTATTAGCCTTATTATCATTAATACATATGGGCTTTGGAGTTACAGTATGCCCACCTCCTCAGACAGTATACCCACCTATTAGCCTTATTACCATTAATACATATGGGCTTTGGAGTTACAGTATGCCCACCTCCTCAGACAGTATACTCACCTATTAGCCTTATTACCATTAATACATATGGGCTTTGGAGTTACAGTATGCCCACCTCCTCAGACAGTATACCCACCTATTAGCCTTATTACCATTAATACATATGGGCTTTGTAGTTACAGTATGCCCACCTCCTCAGACAGTATACCCACCTATTAACCTTATTACCATTAATACATATGGGCTTTGGAGTTACAGTATGCCCACCTCCTCAGACAGTATACCCACCTATTAGCCTTATTACCATTAATACATATGGGCTTTGGAGTTACAGTATGCCCACCTCCTCAGACAGTATACCCACCTATTAACCTTATTACCATTAATACATATGGGCTTTGGAGTTACAGTATGCCCACCTCCTCAGACAGTATACCCACCTATTAGCCTTATTACCATTAATACATATGGGCTTTGGGGTTACAGCATGCCCACCTCCTCAGACAGTATACCCACCTATTAGCCTTATTACCATTAATACATATGGGCTTTGGAGTTACAGTATGCCCACCTCCTCAGACAGTATACTCACCTATTAGCCTTATTACCATTAATACATATGGGCTTTGGAGTTACAGTTTACCCACCTCCTCAGACAGTATACTCACCTATTAGCCTTATTACCATGAATACATATGGGCTTTGGAGTTACAGTATGCCCACCTCCTCAGACAGTATACCCACCTATTAGCCTTATTACCATTAATACATATGGGCTTTGGAGTTACAGTATACCCACCTCCTCAGACAGTATACCCACCTATTAGCCTTATTACCATTAATACATATGGGCTTTGGGGTTACAGTATGCCCACCTCCTCAGACAGTATACCCACCTATTAGCCTTATTACCATTAATACATATGGGCTTTGGAGTTACAGTATGCCCACCTCCTCAGACAGTATACCCACCTATTAGCCTTATTACCATTAATACATATGGGCTTTGGAGTTACAGTATGCCCACCTCCTCAGACAGTATACCCACCTATTAGCCTTATTATCATTAATACATATGGGCTTTGGAGTTACAGTATGCCCACCTCCTCAGACAGTATACTCACCTATTTGCCTTATTACCATTACTACATATGGGCTTTGGAGTTGCAGTATGCCCACCTCCTCAGACAGTATACCCACCTATTAGCCTTATTACCATTAATATATATGGGCTTTGGAGTTACAGTATGCCCACCTCCTCAGACAGTATACTCACCTATTAGCCTTATTACCATTAATATATATGGGCTTTGGAGTTACAGTATGCCCACCTCCTCAGACAGTATACTCACCTATTAGCCTTATTACCATTAATACATATGGGCTTTGGAGTTACAGTATGCCCACCTCCTCAGACAGTATACCCACCTATTAGCCTTATTACCATTAATACATATGGGCTTTGGAATTACAGTATGCCCACCTCCTCAGACAGTATACCCACCTATTAGCCTTATTACCATTAATACATATGGGCTTTGGAGTTACAGTATGCCCACCTCCTCAGACAGTATACCCACCTATTAGCCTTATCACCATTAATACATATGGGCTTTGGGGTTACAGCATACCCACCTCCTCAGACAGTATACTCACCTATTAGCCTTATTACCATTAATACATATGGGCTTTGGGGTTACAGCATGCCCACCTCCTCAGACAGTATACTCACCTATTAGCCTTATTCCCATTAATACATACGGGCTTTGGAGTTACAGTTTACCCACCTCCTCAGACAGTATACCCACCTATTAGCCTTATTACCATTAATACATATGGGCTTTGGAGTTACAGTATACCCACCTCCTCAGACAGTATACCCACCTATTAGCCTTATTACCATTAATACATATGGGCTTTGGAGTTACAGTATGCCCACCTCCTCAGACAGTATACCCACCTATTAGTCTTATTACCATTAATACATATGGGCTTTGGAGTTACAGTATGCCCACCTCCTCAGACAGTATACCCACCTATTAGCCTTATTACCATTAATACATATGGGCTTTGGAGTTACAGTATACCCACCTCCTCAGACAGTATACTCACCTATTAGCCTTATTACCATTAATACATATGGGCTTTGGAATTACAGTATGCCCTGTCATTATTGAATGAATTCAGACCCAAGTTAAGGAAAAATACGGTCAGGTCAGCACAGCTCACAGGAGTGATCATGGATGTCTGCTAAGGCCCTGGCTGACTCTTCTACGGGAAGGAAAAGTGTTCCCATAACTATTCTATGTTTTTAGAGTCACTCGTCCCCACTCACTCACTTATTACATATACTTGTTACATATACTGTGGGCTGAGAAATCTAAACCTTTGTAACATACAGTGACATTGTAACATATAGTGTACAGTTTACTACAGTTATTATCTGTACAGTACACATATATGTGCCACACAGTCTGGTATCTGCATTTTGCCTGCATAGCTGCATTGGAAGGCCAACCTCTCTTCCTTAAGACACAACACACCTATCAAACTCACTTGTGTTAGATCCCTCTGTGATGCGTACGTGAGAACCATTGTCTTTGGAATATTCCCAGCATTCCAGAATACCTCAAAGCATTTTTATAGTGTATGCCTGTCAAGATATTATCCCATTCATAATGTCTCCCCTTTTAAGAGCCAACATGCTCTGCTTCCATCAGAGAAAGAAAAGGGCCTATTTGGCACCACGCATAAATTTCTCTTTGCTTTGCTTTATTGTTAGTTATTCAAATGAGTGGTCACACGCCAGCGATCTGTTTTCATCTGCCTGTGTACGCTAATCACTCAGAAGATGCATTTATGCTAAACGTATGTCAAGCGCTCTCAGCGTCTGATGGCGGAAATACAGACAAAAGTGCCGCGTGGAAAAGGAAGCACCTCGTTCTGCACTCTGTGTTTGTGTTTGTATCCCGCAGCTCGACATTCTATCATTTTGAGACGTTTTGGTGTTAAAATCACAGCAATCAGATCAAAGCTCCTCTCTCCTTCCCTTCCACAGCCAAATCTGTCAGAAATGTAATCACAACCAGTGGTTTTAGTGTGCGGGTACACAGGTTGTGCTGTGCATTTGTCTGAAGCCATGGAAGTTGATTTGAAATTCATAGATACACTGCTCTCGTGTTCTTCCCTCTAACATGTATCACACCCACACATGTGAATTCATGCAATTACAGATTGTGGACGTGCAATGAAGAACAAGCAATGTAATGTTTAAATAATATATAATAAGATATTCTTGCTGTTTGTTTTTGAAGAATTTGTTAGAAACGCAATAAATAATTCATGTACATGAAATTAAACTCAAAGGTAGGTTTAAATAGATCAAAACAAATCTTATATGGGTGGGGAAACAGAGGGAGGTGTGTCATCTCTCCTCATCTCCAAAGCAACGTGAGAGTAGAATATGTGTGAGTCAGAAACAGAAGTGTCCCTAGCGCTGGCTTTTATTGCCCTTTCAGACTGACCTGATAACCCGTGAAAAACATGGTCTGGCCGCTGGTGCAAACAGCTTCTCCTGTGTTCTAGAACACCAGCGCTCAAGGTCAGTCCTGGCAACCCACTGAGTTGGCTTTTTTGTTGATGAATTAAAAATGTTGACTCTCTCATGTGTTTATATATTTAAAGATATCTTTTCTTTCATCAAATTGAGTAAAATAATTGTTAAAATGTAGAGAGTGATCAGAGTATGAAACTGAAATACAGCTACCGGGTCACTGCCAGCAGCTATTGGCCTCTTGTGAGTTCTAATTTGCTATTAATTCAAACGTTTATCTTTTATGGTGCTTGATTGATTGATTGATTGATTGATTGATTGATTGATTGATTGATTGATTGATTGATTGATTGATTGATTGATTGATTGATTGATTGATTGATTCTGTAATGAAAGGCTTTTCTTGTCAACAAATATATGAAAGAACTGTTCTCCTCAAAACAGTCTCTCGGCATTATCATTATATATTTTGTAAAGGGGTGTGGTCAGTGAACCCTTCTTTTGCATTTTTCAGTTTGTAGAGACAGGGTGGAAACTGAGAGGGGGGTGGATACTTAGGATCAGCAGCACAAAAAACAAAACAGAGATCCTGAGCTGTGGTCTCCTCTCCCCCACGGAAAACACCACATACCCACAATCTCGTAACCCCATATCTCTACTGTCAGGTTCTGCCCTCTCTAAATGTCACAGACGGCCACAGAAACAGCTCTTACTCCAGGCCAAGGTCCCCAGGCGGGGGGGGGGGGCAGCATTTTATATCAATTATCAGCTGTCCTGTTTATTCCAGCACCCTCCCTGCCAGCGACACATCGACCCCACCCCCCGGGTTAGTGCCAGACAGACAGTTGCATGTCGGCGGGAAGTCTGAAGGTCAAAGGATAGACCTTTGGGTGTAGCAGTGCGAAGTCACACCAAAAAAAAAAAAAAAAAAAAACATTCAAATTAAAATTGGAAAAAAAAATGAAAATAAGCGGCAGCCATGCACAAAATGACCCGCCCAGATCCCAGACTCTCAGCCATCTGTCACGGGCCAGAGTGTAAAAGCTCAATGATCTATTTAATAGTTTTTTTGCAAGGAATCGCCAGCGGATTTCTCCTTGCCCGTAATAAAATATTTACTCACCAGGTTCTTACCGTGACTGTTGAAGGGGTGGGGTGGGGGGTGGGGGTGGGGGGTGAGGCGGTCGATACAAACTGATAATATCATTATGACAGTGCCTGCAGATGTTTAATTAACTGCTCTCTTCTCTCTCTCTCTTTTGCAGGAAAAAGGGAAGAAGAAAAAATAATGATGACAAAAATCCACACAGTAAAAAAAAAAAAATACTACCTCCTTTGAAATCAAGGTAAATATTATTTGTGTCTGACATCGCTGAAACAGTTGGGTAACATCACCATGAAAGCTGGCTGATTGAGTGAATATGTCATTCCATTCAAAGGCTCGGGCTGTTTTCATTTCATTTTTGAATTCCTCAACAATAGTGCCTGCCCCCTCCCCCCCAAAACCTGCCATTTTGTAGATTTTTTTTATTATTATTATTTTTAAGTTCATTAATCACACTTGTCCCATTGAAAGCTGAATGATATAAACATTGAGCGTTCATTGATCAAGCGTGGGGTGAGGGGGAAATGACGGCAGTGTTGTGATAAACACTGGTAAGATTTATTGTATTTACATGGCAGATCTCGGCCTCCGTCACGCTGAACTATAATTGCCCATAAA
>CM040750.1:36134385-36179385 GCA_022829145.1 Albula goreensis
GCACAGGATGCTAACCCTTAGCTGAGAGGGGGTCTGTCTCATACGCTAGCACAGGGTGCTAACCCCTTAGCTGAGAGGGGGTCTGTCTCATACGCTAGCACAGGGTGCTAACCCCTTAGCTGAGAGGGGGTCTGTCTCATACGCTAGCACAGGGTGCTAACCCCTTAGCTGCGAGGGGGTCTGTCTCATACGCTAGCACAGGATGCTAACCCCTTAGCTGAGAGGGGGTCTGTCTCATAGCTGAGAGGGGTCGCTAGCACAGGGTGCTAACCCCTTAGCTGAGAGGGGGTCTGTCTCATACGCTAGCACAGGGTGCTAAACCCTTAGCTGAGAGGGGGTCTGTCTCATACGCTAGCACAGGGAGCTAACCCCTTAGCTGAGAGGGGGTCTGTCTCATATGCTAGCACAGGGTGCTAACTGCTAGGCTGAGAGGGGGACAGGCTCAGCGTTAGTTCATTAGTGTCCGCTGACACGAGGCCAGGCCCCACCTTACAATGTCAGGAGACATTACATTTCATCTGCACAAGCCAATGTGGGGTTAGGGCTGCTGGTGAAAAGGCACAACACTCACACATACACACACACACACACTCACTCATACACACACACACTCACACATACAGACAACACTCACTCACACACACACACACATACACTCACACATACACACAAACACACACTTACACATACAGACAACACTCACTCGTACACACACACTCACTCACACACAGACACTCACACAGACACACAACACTCACTCACACACACACACACACACACACACACACACTCACACACACACAACACTCACACACACACACACACACACTCGCACACACACACAAACACACACACACACTCACTCACTCACACACACACACACACACTACTCACACACACACATACACATACACACACACACTCTCTCATACACACACACACACACACACTTTCCCACAGTGTGGCTCACCCTTTCTTTAAAAATCCCCCCCTCTCCTCCATCACACCAGATCGAGTAAATAATTGAATTGCAAAACCAAGACACATCAAGGCCCGATTATCGCATGACTGGCTCCTTGGTGCCTTTCCACGTTTTAATTAAATTGGATCTGCTCTGTAATTATTTTAATTGATAAATTATAACTTGATTATGTTGCATTGCGGTGCGCGAATCCTGACGCTCGTCTCGCCCGACGGGCAGCAGTGCAGTCTGCGGGAGGGACAGTCGGACGGCGACGTCTGCAGAAGAGAGAAATGCGGAAAGGCCACCGAGGCTCGTCGTTCATTTTGTAGCAACTGAGCGTTGGCCGGGATATTTACATGATTTGTCTCTTTTAATCTGAAGGAGCCCAGTCAATTAGAGCTAATTCAATTTCATCTGAACAACTAATCAGGGAATTGGGATCTACGCTGTTTAATGCATATACTGTAATTACATCCGAACTTAGCCATCTCTTTTCTTTCCAATTCCTGCTTCACTGGTTAAGGACATCGGGAGGCTTGTACCGTCAGGAATTTTTTCGCAGCCGTTCCGAGCGAGTTGCGATGGGCCTCGCGGAGCTGGAGCCTGTCTGGGCCATATTTTTCCCCGCTGTCTGTGACAGGACGGGCGTCTCGTTAAGAAGAGGGTTCCTGGAGTGCGGCCCGGAAGCGCGGACTGAAACAGGGGGCTGAGTAAGGAGTGGCACTGTGCTTGTTTGTGAGTCGGAGAAGTGGAGAGGAAATTATCCCTCCATACAGCTATTGTGAACAACCGTAAGGTTCCAGAAGGATCTCGCTGCTCTCTCCAGACATTGGATGCCCATTTGTTAAGTCACGCTGGTAAATGTATTCCTTCCAGTGGCTACCACCCTTCGCCCCTGAACAAAACACAGATCTTTACTAATTTATTTTATTTTAGCGGAGTTTCCATTTCCCACAGAGAGCAAAATTTCTTTTTCTAGGAAGCCATAAAATAATTATTGGAGTTTGATAAAACAAAAGTTTGGGAGAAGTATTCTCTGACGAGCCCTCATGCTTTGCATTTCCGGCATTTTTCTTCTTCCCCCCAATCCACCCTCTCTTTCTTTAAAAAAATAGCCTGACTAATTCCGTTTCTCCCAGTTTCTTTTAGTCACCTATAGGGGGACTCTTCTCTAGTATATAGTAGAGAGAATAACGAGGGGGACTCGTTATTCTAGTGAATTATAGATATTAGATTATATTAATATTAATATTATATTATTATATTATAGTACAATTATGGAGTTTACATGTCAGGCAGTTAGTGGAGGGTCTTGCCCAGAGCTATTTATACACTTACACAGCTTAGATCACTGATCCTGTGCACAGGCAAATTAAAAAAAAATACCTATTTATGTAATCACTAGGCAGCAGGATCAATCATGGGAAACGACAGAAAATCTGTCCATCAATCGCTTAATCAGTCAATGGTTCAATCGGGAGGAACTCAGAGTTCTTAGAGGAGCTGTTAGAGTGATACACAGCATTAAGCGTCTTGAATGCTTCTCTGAGAGGAAGTTTTGGCAGTGTCTGATGGCAAACTCAGAATTAAATAATAAAATAAAATAAAACCTCAAAGCTGGCACTTGTTCCCACAAACCTACAGTTTGGCTCTCAGAAAGAGCAGAGCCGTGAAATTTGAAATATTTAAAAAAACATGAAAGAACAGGAGCGACCCAAGTAGAAAACTTAAACTTAAAAAGCTGGCCATGGACCATGGTTTCATTTCCACCGACCAATCAGACGGGGGTGACCATACCAGTGGTGTCTCTCCAAAACCAGATGGCTGTGTGTGTGTGTGTGTGAGTGTGTGTGTGTGTGTGTGTGTGTGTGTGTGTGTGTGTGTGTGTGTGTGTGTGTGTGTGTGTGTGTGTGTGTGTGTTTGTGTGTGTGTGTGTAGTGTGTGTGTGTGAGTGGTGTGTGTGTGTGTGTGTGTGTATGTGTGTGTGTGTGTGTGTGTGTGTGTGTGTGTGTATGTGTGTGTGTGTGTGTGTGTGTGTGTGTGTGTGTGTGCGCGTGTGTGAGTGTGTGTGTGTGTGTGTGTGTGTGTGTGTGTGTGAGTGTGAGTGTGTGTGAGTGTGTGTGTGTGCGTGTGAGTGTGTGTTTAGGTGTTTAGGTGTGTGTGAGTGTGTGTGTGTGTGTGTGCGTGTGTGTGTGTGTGTGTGAGTGTGAGTGTGTGTGAGTGTGTGTGTGTGTGCGCGTGTGTGTGTGTGTGCGCGTGTGTGAGTGTGTGTGTGTGTGCGTGTGTGTGTGTGAGTGTGAGTGTGTGTTTAGGTGTGTGTGTGTGTGTGTGTGTGTGTGTGTGTGTGTGTGTTTAGGTGTGTGTGCGTGTGTGTGTGTGACCTGATCAGTTGCACAGGACGTGTGAATTCCTCTCCTCCATTCCCTCACTCCCTCTTTTTCACTATCTCTCTTCATTCATACATTCTCCACTTCCTCTCCCTCTCTCTTCTGATCCCTCGCTCCCTCTCTCCCTCTCCTCCACTCCTGCTCCCTCTCCTCTCCCTCTACTCCTCTCAGAGGGTCGCCCCCTCCTCCTCACACCCTGGGGCAATCAGCTTCCTCAGATGTTTGTTGTTTTCTACGGCAGAATTTTTTTTTATTATTTTATTCCAGTTATTTATTTATTTATTTATTTATTTATTTAGTGTTTTGTGTTTCGTCCAGGGAGCATTCTGGATCATGTGATGTAAAGAATCTGCTCTGAAAATAAAACCTAAACTGAGGCACTCAGAATTTTCCACAGATATAAGATCATGTGGGAAAATCAAGGTGCTTGGGGTGGGATTGTGTCGTTTAAATGGTGAAGATGATCATGATGGTGATGATGAGGGTGATGATGGTGCCGATGGTGATCGAAAAAACAACAACGCTGATGACGAAGATCATGGTGTTGATGACGAGGGAGATGATGGCGTTGATGAAGATGATGACAGTGATGTTAATGTTTGTGTTGAAGAAGATGACGATGATGGTAGAAATGAAGAGGATGAAACAAAACAGAACTGCAGGTTTGGAACAGCCCTTATCTATATATTTCTTTGCTGCATGCCAGCAAACTAAAACACTGAACACAAAATTCTTTTTCAAAACCAATACAGAAACAATAACAATAAAGCCTTATAGTATATAAAAGCAAAAAGGGAGGAATGAAAAAAGAGAGTGCATAAAATGCAGAGAACAACACAAGCAGCAGTCAGTCTCCTGAAGGGAATATAAAGAGCGCATTGATTTGATGTTAAAAGGTGTGTAAGGGTCTGCGCTGTGCAGAGAGGTGTTCTTCCTCACTCTTTATTCACTCTGCTGCTCCAGAGCTGAAAGAATCCTGTCTTGCGGAGAGCTGAGAGCTGAGAGCTGGCGCACGTCATCGTTGCTCTGATGCGTTTTGCGCCCCCCTGACAGGTGTTAGTGTTGAAAGCGTGTGCTGGAGACAGGCTCGCTCCACTGGGGGCTGCCTCATCACCCAAAACAACACTTGACTGATGACAGAGGAACAATGCAGTCCTGTGTTTCATTGTGTCCTAAAAATGTCTACAAGAGAAACTGCCAACCTTCTCCAAACCCACACACACACACACACACACACACACACACAAGCATGCAAGCACACACATGCAGACAAATCCACAATAAGAGCAAAGACATAAACACATACATACAGTATGCAAACATGCACAAAAATGTGTGTGCTCAGACATGGAGAATATACATATACTATATATGTACTGTATATATACATACACACACTCAGACACATACATATAAACATACAGATGCATCCCACAAAAACAACATGCAAACACATGCAAATATGCAAGTATACACATTCATATTTAAAAACACACTTTAGCAACCACAGGTTTACATTATTTAAAAAGACATGCAAAAGCGCAAACATACACAAACACACTCAAAAAGCACACACACACGCAGAATGCATGCGTACACAAATTACAAACAACAATCAAACCACAAAGACACATTTAATGTCTGTATAATGCAAAAATACATACACAGGCCTAATAAAAATGCAGATATTAAAACACATCTATGTAAAGACGTTCAATCAGTGAGACTCTAAGTGGAAGAGGGAAATAATGAATCACATGCAATGAACTGCCTTAAAGAGAAGCACACATTGCAGTCCCTCACACACACACAGACACTCACACATACACACACAGTACTGTAGAGAAGCACACATAGTAAACTCTCTTACATACACACAGCACTGTAGAAACGCATGTACAGCAAATTCCCTTACACACATACATTACTGTAGAGAGACATTCCCTTGCATACACACAAACTACTGTAGATAAGAACACACAGTAAAGTCCCTTACACACACAGTACAGTATTGAAGAACAAACAACAAACTGCATTACACACAAACAGTAACTCAACTCTGTTACCCACACACACACACAGTAATGTAGAGAAGCAAATATGGTCAACTCTGTCACACACACACACACACACAGTAATGTAGAGAAGCACACATGGTAATCTCCCTCACACACACACACACACACAGAAATGTAGAGAAGCAAATATGGTCAACTCTGTTACACACACACACACACAGTAATGTAAAGAAGCACACATGGTAATCTTCCTCACACACACACACACACACACACACACACACACACACACACACACACAGTACTGTAGAGAAGCACACATGGTAATCTTCCTGACACACACACACACACACACAGTACTGTAGAGAAGCACACATGGTAATCTTCCTCACACACACACACACACACACACACAGTACTGTAGAGAAGCACACATGGTAATCTTCCTCACACACACACAAACACACACACACACACACACACACAGTACTGTAGAGAAGCACACATGGTAATCTTCCTCACACACACACACACACACACACACACACACACAGTACTGTAGAGAAGCACACATGGTAATCTTCCTCACACACACACACACACACACACACACATACAAGCAAGCCACTCAGAGGAGGGGGTGCTTAGTATTTTAATTGTCCATGCAATCGCCATATTCATCTCCTCCATGATTGCAGGCAAGGATAGACAAGAATTTTTACATAGACAAGTAGCTATCCATAAGAATCTCAAATTACATAAGCAATCGGTCAGCTGGGAGTGCTTATATTTATTGTTATCAAGGTGATTGAAAGGTCTTTCCTGTCAACAGCAGGAGGCAGAGAAGCTTTACTATGTGACTGTTCATGGCAAAATATGCACTCATCTGTTGCAGAGATTCTACATGGGTTCTGCTGCAATTCGCAGCTTCTTACATGTGCATTAAGCATTAGTAACCCACTGCTCAATGTGCATGCCAATAATGTGCTGTTTAGTATAGAGCTGATCCGATGTGTATGCAGACTTGTGGCTACAATCTTGACAAGTTTACAATCTTGTCTGAAAAATTAACACATGAAAAGTAACAAATCTTGTCACATATCCACTCTCTTTGTTAAGTGGACATTTTTCTCTGCCTTGCCAATTTAAAAGCCTATATATAATTGATAATTAACGAATAAAAACAAGCTGATTAGACTCTGGAAACTCAAAATGTTGCAAGGCACCATAAAATACCCTGTCACTTAAGGAATTTACTTTTTGATGTCTTTACTTAGAGACCAACATAGTTAGTAGAAATAATGGAAGATAAAACAATTAGTTGAGGACATTAAATATCATTAAAATCATAACTATCGCCAGTGAAGAACTTTGCTTACAGATTTGCTAACAGAGCTGAAGTAGGTCTCAAAACTGGCCAAACATGTTTAAATAAAAATGAGGAAAAAAATCATAAATGATATAATCATATTCCACATCGGTAACAAAAGTGAGTAACAATGTGAAATTAACCCTGTGGGCAGATGGGACATTGGGCATGTGCTAGTGGAGGGTTTGAACATTACATTTTAAATGTAGTTACTTAAAAATCATGTTGGAGCATTACATTTAAACAGTAAATAAACTCTCACAGGAATGGAGGTGTTGCTGAATAGAGGTAAGGATACTGCTGAATGACTTTAAATTCCAACGGTCTGAAAAATCTTAAAAATACCTTTTTCTAAATCCCACATTTTTTTGTGACTTGCATAATCATTTCAGTAGGTAGACTTTCTTTTCAAAATATTTCAAATATTTCAAAGGACCCTTCAAAAACCTTTTCAGGACCTTCAAAATGTCGTCATGGTCCAGACCTCCACCTCACAGAGCTTAAGGAATCCCTTACGTGGAAGTAAAATATTCACATATCGGCCCGCCAGTTCTTGTGAGCAAAAGAAGGTGCGAGTTTTCCCAGGCAACAAATTGTTAACCACTGTACACCTGTAAGTTAAAGACAGAACAACATTGCAGTTTGAATATGACTTTTTCAGTTTTTTTTTTGTTTGTTTGTTTTTTTGAATGACAATTATGACAATTACCATTCCATGGGCTTGCCAAATCAGTCAAGGTAGCCATTGTACCGACAAAGCCCACTGAGCTGTACGGTCTGCCTGAAAGATGAGTACTACTAGCTAAGCAACAAACACAATATATCGAATATCCATAATGTTATCTAACAATGATATAGCAGACGTTTTTGTGCTTCACATGAAATATTTCCTCATTTTTATGCAGTTATATTCGGCTACTTCAGCAACTATATGTTACCAATTATAAATTATCGACATAACTGGATCTTGCTTATAGCATAAGTGGTTGTCCTTGATATGGAACATGACAATGTGATAAATTCTCCTATTTCCTCATTTTGATACTTACAGCTTGTTGCTGTTGCCATTGTTTTTCTTGGAGTGACCGATGCGGATCTCAGCTTTGTTTGGAATTTCCAATCTCGATTTTTTTCTGGATTCGGTTGTGATGGTCACAGAGTGGACAGTAAGGTTCTCCAGCAGGTCCACCCTCCACCAGGGGTTGTTCTGGAATGCAGTGGAGGAGCAGGACCCGTGAAACCAGTTGGAGTCTTTGTTTCCATCAATCACATGGTCTGCCTGACTTAAAGCCGCTGAGGATTTCTTTTTAGGAAGCAGAACAGACGACTGAGTCGCTCTCCCTCGCAGAGCTGCATTCTCTTCGAGAAGAGTTGGAGAAGAGGAGAGGGCATAATTACCACAACATCGATAGCTCAACATGATGATGATGGTGGTGTGTCGTTTCACTTTGTCTCCGCAGTGCTCATCAGAGGAGACATAGAGAGGAACTGCAGGAAAGAATCTGTCCATTCAAACTTAACGAGGACAAATCATTACAAATGTTCTACTTGCTTAGACCAAAAGAAACCGGTACCTCTTTAAGATCAAACTTAACATAATGGCCCAAGAGAAAGTTGGATGGAATAGACAGAAAGGAAGATTCTGATATCTTTCCAAAAAAAAAACAGAGTTGTCCAAATTATTGTGCTAACTTCTTTGAAAATCTTTGAATTTAAATGTTTTACATGTGGCTTTTAAAAAAATAACACAATTAACTGATTATATAGCATGCAAGGTTTTCACTAAAGAATGCAGAATTAAAAAGTTCAGATCTCTCCTTATATTCCAACTATGATCTAGAAAATAACTTGTTCATAAGATTGTGCCTAAGATTTATTAGGTGCCAGATTTTTTTGGAGAAGCAGGAACAGGTCTCTTCCCTGACACTACATGGTACATTTTGATGGTTTACCTTTGTAAGATGTCCAGTCATATTGCTTGACGCTGGAGATGGCCATGATTTGGAGAAGCAGAATCACTGTCTTCATCTTCACCCTGCAAAAGCAGCATAAACCTGTCACTTAACACAGAGCAATACCAGAGAAATTCTGACATGTTAGATCAGAAATAAGGGCCTGGTTCCAATGTCACTGCACTGTGCCTTACTGTATGCATAGACATTGAAAAATATACAAATATGTATGAAAAACCTCCTTCATTAAATACACTAAGCGGTAGCCAACCATCCATCCCAATGTGCAAATTTAAACCTCCATGAAGGATCAATTAAATTATCTTTGATCATCATTCAAACACTTCATGGTCATGTTTAGATTACAGAAGAAATCATGGCTGCAAATTTGATAGCAAACCTAAGGTAAAGGGCAGAGACAAAAAAAAAAAACTTTTAAACTGAATTATGATGTGAGATAAAATCAGAGTAACACCTTTCAAAAGCAGGACAAATGTTATCATTAAAATGCAAACCATTGCAGGCACAAAGATCTGATGGAATGCTGTCTGCAGCACCCCCTTACCTGTGTGGTGGCAAAAGTAAGTCCACACTCTGTTTAGGGCTGTAAGGCAGGTTAATAATGGTCATGCAGCATGGAGAGCTACAGCACACAAAGTGGTACACCACAGCTCTGCCAGGGGTGGTCCCTGGAGGTACATTTATACCAGGAGAGAGGTGAGGACTCTACGGCTATACAAAGACATCTGCATAATTGGGCGTTATCGAACATGCATATTCAGACGGAGAAAAGCACCGACATGAGCCTTAAACAGGGCAAATAGACAGGCCTGACACTGAAGACATAACAAACAATGAAGCGCTCCTGCTCATCGCTATCACTCTGAGCCCGGTCCAAGGCCTCGGCCCTCACTGACGCAGAAGAATGTCAACACCACCGTTCCCTGATACCTGAAAATCTAAACATCCAAAGGCGCAGAGTTAAAAGGCATATTGGACCAGAAATCTAGGTTTATACAATCCCTCCATTTGTCCAAGGATGTCAACATTACATGCGCATAAGCCAACAAACCCATTTTCTTTATTTTTCAGTGAACATGTAAATAACATTGAGTAATGCTGGTGAATAGGGTGATCAATGGACTTAAATTGACCAACTGTGGGAATGAGGTAATTATAATTATAATGATTATATGATAGCTTATGATAATACATGGGATGTTTATACATGAAGTATGATTAAATTATATGAATAAGAGATTATAGGTAGGAGAGATAACATAAATGATATTATATGAATTGTATGAGATGTTAATGATTATGTCAGTCATATACATTGGTTATATAGTGATTAGTATGTATGAATACATTGATTTGAGTATATATAATAATGATTACAGTGAATATATGGGGTATATGCTTATGCATTATATTACTGTCATTTAGCTGATGCTTTTATCCAAAGTGACTTACAGTTGATTAGACTAACCAAGGGCCAATCCCCCCTGGGAGCAATGTGGGGTTGAGCCCTTGCTCAAGGGCCCAACAGCAATTGTGTTTTTGCTCTGGCTGCACTGGGACTTGAACCACCAACCTCAGGGGTCCCAGTCATGTACCTTAGCCACTAGGCTATAGGCTGCCCCCTTGAATATATAACCTATGCATAACTATCATGAAGCATGCATTGCCTCTGGAATACTTCTGTCTTGGTCTCCTAAGTCACTGCAACAGAGACCTGAGGGAGGGCAGATCCAGGCTGTGAAAGCAGAATCAAACCAGAGGTCTTCTTCACACGTGCAGAACAAAGAGCTTTCAAGCCAGCGATTACACATCCTATAACTACTAAACACAGCAAAGCAAGGAGGACATATCTTACCCCCCCCAGCCCCCCGACAACCCACTCAAGCAGCAGCTGATGCCCAGGTTGTCAGGATTATAGCCATAATACATGTGGCCCTTGGCCCGTGTCTTGGCTGCAAGGCTTGTTATCTCTTCATTATGGTCAGGAATATATGTACAACACTCAGAGCCAATCACAGCACACACACACCACCCTGAGCCGCCAGTAAGTGGCCCAGGACCGTGCGATTCTGTAAGGCAACGGTACGAAGAGCAACACCCTCAGCATGGAGTTTAGTGAGGCTATCAGCAGTCTCAATCTCTTAGATTCAGGAATGGCATAATATGTAGGAACATTAGGAAAATTGTCCAACGGTTCTCCCGCTTCACCATGAGTCACATTGTCTTCACAATGGAAGGGCCAAACTCACACCCGCCTTGGTAGGTGTGAGAACAGTAGGAGAACAGTAGGCAGGAAAGTAGAGAGCTACTGACTCATGGCTGGAGGAGGCATGGCCCCGGCACTTCACAGCCATGTTGGTTGTCAGCAGAACCTGGAATGGGCCGATCCACCTGGGCGGCAGGGAGCTCTTTTTCTGATGTGCTTTAACCTGGACCCAGTCTCCTGGCTGGCTGGAGTGACAAAGCTGGTCTGGCTCCTTCTCCTGCTCTGCTTTTACCTGTGAACAGACTTAATGCTTTGAATTAGTTTTCTACAAAAGTCCAAAAACAACATCGTTTCCGATTTGGAGAGCTCCCCATGCTCACGAGGGCTACTGGCAGGGCATCTGGCTGCTTCAGGCCTGCCTCAGCACACATTTTCACCAGGCTCTTTTTCAGTGCTCCGTCTTGTCGTTCCTCAGCACCAGCACACTGAGGATGATAAGGGCAGTGAAGGTTTTGCTTAATGTTCAGTACATAGATAATGTACATATTGTACAGTAAATATTTCTTTCACTATCTTTCCAGTATCTGCCCCTATCACTGCTGATGCTTCCAGGAATCCAAACCCACAGATAGAGTCTTAACGATAGTCTTTATATCAGCTTTTCTGCATGGCAATAAGGACATATTCATATTCACAACACTTTGGCATTTGAATGAAATCAACCTGAATATTTACAAAAGGGCCCCAAGGAGGCAGGCGTGCAGCCGATGTGACCCTCTAAGCTTCACCTGCATCGTGTCTTTGGCACACAGAACACTTTACACAGCATGTCTGTCTGTTCTCAACATTGCATATTTTACATAATACTGCAATTTTAATATTTCATGTATATATATATATGTATCTGTGTAATTTTACTAAGAGCTCAATCTGAATCTTCAAAGGTCAAAGGTCAGAGGTCAGATTGATGTGGATTGGTGGAAGGGCAACATGTGGAACACCACAGAAAATGGTGCAGCAAAAGTAAGAAAATTAACACCAGCAAAGCATGAGTTTTTGTTTTCTGATTTCCTCCTCACACAGTTTCTCTCAGTCTGTGACGTGCATTCTAGTACATATTTCAGATGTGACATCACTACGCTGTCCGTAAAGACACAAACTGCATAAGGGCGAGTAACTTCTCCAACCAGTTACTATCTTTCTGACAATCTTTCTGTTTTTGACCCAAAAACAGTCATCCAATGTTTTCACATGCGCAGGTCTGCCAAAGTGTTCTAGCTATCGTAGCACGCCGGCTTTGAAGCATTATGCCGTCAGGTGAATCTGTAACTCTGGTTGTGTGACTGCAGAACAAAGACTGAACGAAATGGAATTACAGTCATGCTGAAGGAAAATTCTGAGTGATTCATAGATAAACCATAAACAACACAAGCAGCACAAAGGACATTGACCAGATGAACAAAATATCCCAAAAAGTAGTTTCCCCCTCCCCCAATGCACACGCAAAGAGTAACGTCATGAAGTGTTTTGCATGTGAAGAACCATCAGGCTGATATCTGAAACAGAGGGTATGAACGTAGGCCTGTGGCCTTCAGAATGAACTTCGGTAACCTGCATTCTCTGCAGACTACATGACTGCACCAAAGTCTTTTAGCTGAGGCTTTTTATCCAAAGTGACTCTGGAGGGCCGATGTCCCCCACCCAGGAGGAGGTTAAAGGCCTCACTCCTGGGCTCTCAACCACCAATGCTCTGGGTCCCACTTACACAGCCTGGACTCTGACCTATAGGCCGACTCCATTCACTAGACCGGTCCCATGTCCTCCACAGGGTTGAGGGACAATTCAAATCACAATGCAGATGAGACATGTCAGAAGTTTGGTCTGCACATTTTTTTCATTACGGTATTATAAACACCTCTCCAATCAGCCCCATATCAAAGCAACCAGATTTAAGGTACTCATGATGTTCCATCCATCCATCCATCTTATTTTCCATTGCTCATTTCAAACGCAAACCTGCCCCCTGCCTGGGGCAACAGGAGGCCTGTCCAGCTTTGAATCAGACTTTTGAGCACGTCCATATTTCCCTGCTCACCACCACGTTCACACCGCTGCTTCCCAGTCACACCTATGTGCCGTATACAACAGGAATCAATAAACAGCCCAGAAGAAGAATAGGAGCAGAACTCAAGAGATGGAGCAGAAAACAGCATATTTATATATATAAATATCCCAATAAAAAAAGAAGGAAAGAGAGGGTAGAAAAAAAAACGTGGTTTGATCCTGACGGCTTTCTCCTCCGCTCACTCCTCCTGAAGCAGCGGTGAGCAGAGATTCAGGGCGCGTTCCTGACAAGGTCGAGGGGAGGGGAGATACAGTACCCCACCTAAATGAATCATAGGGGGGAGCGTCTGTCGTTCCCGCCTAATCGCCCTTACCCTTGCGTGTCATTGCGGCCCCTGGAACAGCACGCTTTTTTTTTTTTGCTTCGTGTTTGCGCAGCATCATCCGTCATGTTATTTACGTTCGCCATGATTCATCAGTTTTGTTTTTTTTTCCACGTATGTAAGCAGACGGTTATGTGACCGACCCGACTACCCCCACCCCACCCCTAAGCCCAGTAGACTACATTTTTCTATCTTTAGACGCCAACATGCTCATGGGAGCGGTCCTACCACACTCCCTCCCCCTTAAGGAAGCTGTCACCACCTCCCCTCCCTTCACAAAAAAAAAAGACTTGGTCCCAAAAGGAGGGAGAGACAGAAGATCCTAAAAACCCTTATTGAGGGTCAGAGGTGTGTAGCATATCCATGTGTTTGAGTCAGAAAATTGACACTAGCAAAGCATGAGTTTTTTTTTTTTTTCTGGCTGCCTCCTCAAACAGTTTCTCTCAGTCTGTGATGTGCATTCTTGTACATATTTCAGATATAATCACATAAGGGCGAGTAACTTCTCCAACCAGTTCTGTCACTTGATGGAATGACAATCTTTCTGTCTTTGACCCAAAAACAGCCATCCATACTTCTTTCACTGGATATGACTGCAGATTCTACAAGTGACCCAGCCTTGCTGGGGAAAGATAGGAGTTAAGCCAGTGAGGTTTGGTGTTGCTATTGCTCTATAGCGGCCCCTCCTGGTCAGCTGAGCACCTGCTGACAGGGGGGCCAAATATATGCTGACTCTGTCATCCTCCGTTGACTGACATAGGCAGTGTGTGATTGGTGGTGCGTCTCCAAGGTGGAAGAATCAAGGGCTCGTCATCCATCATGTGACTCCCTCAGGTCACATGATGACGAGCCCTGGATTCTTCTATCCTGCGTCCTTCCGCATCAGTGGAAGGGTGTTGCTGCATGAGATTAGAACAGATTGGCTGATTTTTAGGGTAGGAAAAACAGGGTTAAAAAAAACAAGCTCTGTGTATAATGGACATGTATATGATGCACTCTTCACCATACAATCATCACACAGATTTACCTCTGTGAATACAGACTTTACAGTAATTACCAGACGGTAATGACAGGGATGTGCGCTTTGAAAAGAAGGAGTCTGCCCACACAGCGGTGACATAGACATTTCAGCATTCTCTTTTTCAATGCAATTCCCCCTGCTCACCTCTCTCTCACCTCCTCTCTCTCTCATCACAGTTCCTCTCAAACGCCGCTTTCCTTTATGGGGGGCGCAAAGGAGAGGTCACTGAGTACTCAAGGACAAAACCCACATCTACAGAGGGCACGGTACGCCTGTACGGTGCAATTAGAGACAATTAAAGCAGAACTCCAGACGAAGAAAACACCATCAAGAGGATTCTTTTTGTTCTTTTTTCAGTTGTTTGCTCATCTCATCCCACAGTAGGTTATTTGTTTATTGTCATATGTCATTTTCTTTTAGTTTTTCTTTTCTTTTTTTTTGCATGGTTTTTTTTGAGCAAATGCCCTAATTAAATACTCAGCGCTTGCTTCAGTTCCTGGAAAATTTGTTTATCATTGATTCACCCTCCATGGACTCCTTGCTGTTACCAAGATGCTCTTTTCCATTGATCTGAGTTCAGTCAGCAAAGCGCATCACAAACTGTATGCTATGAGTCTCCAGTCATTGTGTATTGATTTAGTGAAACTTTTTTTTCTTCTTTTCATTTTTGCACGAAAATATGTTGTTAGCAAAAAAAAAAAGAAGGAAAAAAAAGACACAGTCATAGCTTTTTTTTCTCTCTCTCTGTCCTTCGGTAATTACAGACCTGCAGGGGAATTTTTAGAGACATAACGAGATATACATTTGCTGCAGTTAAATGATTCAGCCGCGATAATCCAAAATCGATATGGCACATACTCCCAATGCAGAAGCCGCTGTCAACACTTGACAGGGAACTAATGGGATGGATTTTTTTCTCCATTTCTATTTGTTTCAGTCTGTTTATTAATAAATAGAATTTCATTTAACAATAATCAGTGACTGACATATCAGATACTTGCCTAGTTCAAAATTAAACTGTGTCTACGTGTGCGTATGAATATGTACATCTTGTGAATATCTATGTGCATTGTTTGTGTGTATGTATAGTGTGTATATATGTAGTGTATGTGTATGTGTAAATGTGTATGTATTTCTGTCAGTACATTATGTGTGTGTGGTGAGGGGGGGGGATGTATATATTTGTATGCTTTGGTTTTATAGAAAAAAATTCAAATGCATGTTATGTCTTCCTTAGGTCATGCTTGGTGTTCATCGTGTTTTATTTTTTTTGATAAGGCAGTCCTTTGCTGCGTTTAAAAACCCAAACACATCGGGTCTGGTTCCACGAGGCAAAAGCTCCCAGCAATATGTCTGGTAGTGAGCAGCTGCATTTAGAAGACAATCGGCACCAGGCGGCGAAGAGAAGGTGCACAGCGCCTCTCCCCCGACAGACAGCCCAGATTACGGACAATGAGAAATGGAGAACAAGCCAGGGTGTTAATGTGGACACAATCTGTGGCAGCTCGCAGCGTTCCAGCTTCTGTGACTCACTTTCTCGCTCTCTCGCTCGCTCGCTCGTTCCTCTCATCCCTCGTTCCTGTCACGTTTATCACTCCAGACCGCGCGCGGTTCCAGCTAAGTCCACCCAGTCCAGCACTGGCGGTTTTTATTTCGTAAGTCCAGATGGGTAATTGACGGAAGAGAAGAGACACGTAGCGACAGCAATGCAGCCTCTACGGTGAGAGGCTCCAGTCACCTTGTACTGCTCATGTAGCCTCAGAAGTTAGGATCATAAACACAGGCCCGAGAGACCGTCCTCTCCACTGTCGAAGAACACCACCCACGTTTGGGGCATGTGTCGCGAGGAGTAACTGTCGTTCGCAGACGATTGCTACTACCTCTGTCGAATCACTATCCTGTGAAAGAGGGAACCCAGCCGAAGGGGCTTCAAAGCAGGGGTACACTTCAAACGGCATTGCTGTGCTCATGCCAAGTAGGAAGGTCAATATTGATGGACGAGAGGAAGTGAAAGTTAGGGGATGGGGCAGGCACTGAGTGTCATAGGGTTGTCCATTGAGTGGCAACCACACCAGCCAATCAGATCCACCCTCAGAATCCCAAGGGCACCAATCATCTTGCAGGCAGCCTATTCCATATTAATTGAACAAGTTCACCTGGCGTTCTTCCAGACTGAGCATGAACCAAATGACTGTTTGCTGTCTTCCACCATGGAGACATTTCTTTTGCGTCTCACAAAAACCGAGCATGATAACATAAAAATGAACGTACAATAATACAGAATCAAAGAGCAGTACAGACAAGTGGCAAACAGGGACTGGGGACACACATCGGTCTTTATAATGTTGCCGTTGATCCAATACTCATGGGAACCATCACAAAATGGTGGAAAGGGAGTATTCTGTTCCAACTCTGTGGTCTGGTAGCAGAAGTGTGTAGTCATTAACACTTTATTTTTAGGTTTATAGTACAGTTGAGGCAGCCAGCTTGGTGCAGAGGAGATTAACAGCCGGGATGGGGGACGAGGGTGCAGAGTTATTACCGTTTGATGGGGTCTTCCCTCTCGAGTCCGAACCCGCTGGTGAATCTCAACGTCGTTTGCTGTTTTCCCTTCAGAAAAACAAAATGCCACCTCGTTCCTCTGGATTCCGGCAACTGAAACACATCCAAACAATTTGTTACTTTGGCTGCACCGATAATGACCGATTTTGAAATGACAGCCTACTCACGGCAGTGTACACCATTACCGCCGTCTCAATCTCAAAACGCGGTCTAATGAATTGAATCTGTGGGGATTTGACAACAATGTTAGTGACCGGACATCATTCCATTCTAAAGATTTGCCAGTTTTTTTTACTTCAGCACTGCACAGACTCGACACACAGCCTCAGCTCAGATATTACACAGAAACTTGCACACTTATCTGTAAATCAAAGCATTTAATCATTAAACATCACAATGAGTTACCTCACTGCACCTCGTTTTTTTTTTTTTTTTTTTTTGGGGGTGCAGTTGCTGATTTTAAGGTGAAAGCTAAAACCAGCACTGCGGACTCCTCTCCAGGTCTTTGAGCTTTGGATCAATCCATTAAACGTCCGTCTGTGGCCCGGAGGCTGGAGGCTGGAGGCTGGAGGCTGGAGGCTGGAGGCTGGGCTTGATGCAGAGTGCTGGCAGACTTGAGAGCAGTTTGGGGCACTGCTCCTCCGTGGAGTCCATTTGGGAGCTAATGCACTCTGTAATGTGTATGAATATGTCTTCACAGTGTGATTTGTGGAAGAGTGGGAACATAATGTATAACAAAGCAGAGAGTTGTCTGTGTGCATCAATTTCGGGGATTTAATTCCCGGGAAAGCGGGCCGTAAATAGGGGAATGCTATTTCGGATATTTAGGGGGGGTGTCATGTTTAGGGTGTGCAAATAAAGTAATGTGTTTTGAAACAGAAACTTGTTTTATTAAGAAACCTTTTACCACAGCTCAAAAGATACTGCTCTGTTTAGAAAATAAATCACCTTTGATTTTGTTCTTTGGCCACTCGTCTTCCGCATTCACCCTCTGAATCGAAACTCTGCTTGCATTCTTCACGTAATAAAAAATTGGTAGATGGTTTAGGTGCATTTCTGTACTCATGGGAACAAATGTCATTTGAAGAAACTAGGCCTGGGACCTAATCAAACAAACTCATTCTGTTTTCAAAGGCACAATCGATCAAAACACAGATCAGATTCTTTAAGGGTATAAGCTTCTCTATTATAGGATTATAAGAATTATGGAAAATAAAAGGGAAAGTCCAAGGGTATGTTTACTTGTCTACGATAGAAAGTCTTCAAAGACACGTATGATGTAATGTAAAGTGTTAACTGGTTTGACTGAACTGAAGAGACAAAGTGTGTTTGATTGGGTCTGAGCCATTGACTGAGGGCACAATGGAAGCAGGTTGCAGGGTTTCACCCCACTGACAAATGTTCGCATCCTTTTATGTACCGAATGGTAACATTTTCAGGAGAGTAAACCATCCTTTGTGGGCACAGTTCCACAGGTAGGGAGGTCTGCAATCAAAACCCGAGGCTCAACCAGGCACAAGGTGCCACGTTAGACAGCCAATGCCTCCAACGGCCGTTTCCTGAGCCGCATTCGAGCACCAGGCGGAGAGAGAGAGAGAGAGAGAGAGAAAGAGAGGGCGAGAGAACCTGCTGCTCCACTGATCAAAGGCCTCCTGACTGTCGCTACAGCGATCGACAAAACGACCATCTGTGCGGGCAGCCGTTCGGCGCTGCGGGCTCGGCCCGGCCAACCGAACCCCGGAGGCCCCTGGGGCACCGCACAGAGTCCAGGGGAGACCGGGTCGGCACCAGAACCAGCTGCCGCCACCGAGGCCGGGCACGGTCCGTCAGCAGCGATTGCCAGACACTTCCCAGCAGGCCTTGGGGCTGGAACCCCGCGGCAGCCACGCGGAAAAAAAAAAACCCATTCTATCAAGCCGACAGCTGGGCCAGCCCCTCTATCCCATAAGCCCCCTCTCACAGTATGGCGGTTTTTCAATCAGTGCTTGAAGCTGATAGTTTCAGTGGTTGGGGGGAGGCAATGGGGAGCGGTGGGGGGATGGGGGGCATTTTCCCCTGTTCCTTCACTGGATCTCTGCTCCTCTCCCCCAGCAGCTGCTGTCTGTGCGCCAGCCTACAGATGCATTTGGAAGCCATCCTTCTGTCTGCAGTAGACAAGCTGGTGTTTCCCTTTTTTCGGTTTTAAATAGCCAGCCAGATTCAATCAAATGCACTTAGTCTCTTTCAGGGCATATGGAATCCAATCAAAACAGACTTTACACAGCATGATATGATTCTTCCGGTATATTATCTTTTACTGGAAGGTAGCAAATGTCACAGTTTGCAAAAAAAAAGTCCTTCACAATGTGTTCTTTTCATTTTTAGCTATTCCAAATTGAGTCCAGAGTGAACTCAGATGTGACTGCGTCTGTCCCAAAATTGGTATGATATGGTGCTTTTAACTTTGTAGTTTTCTTTTTTTTGTTTGTTTGGTTCCTATATGAAGTGAAGCCTAAGATAGATTTTTCACCTCGGTTGATGAACAGAAGTTCTTCTGTGTTTGCCACAGCAAGAGCACCGCTGCTGTTGGGCCCCTGAGCGAGGCCCTTAACCCCACATCGCTCCCAGGGGGGATTGGCCCTTGGTTAGCCTAATTAAATGTGAGTCGCTTTGAGTAAAAGCGTCAGCTAACTGAATGTAATGTAATGTATTATATTCCAGCTCACACGGTTAATGACAGAATTATGATTATGAAGATATGAGCGTTGTAGCTGTATTCAGCCACACACATGGGAGACAGGCAGATAGGGAAAGCTGCAGCACTCTCACTTACTACAGAAAATAAGACAATAAGACAATAAGCTCAGGATGGGCGGGGATAAATCCGAATGAGGTTACCTTTTCCATGGTGCATACAGTTTCCTGAAAAAAGACCCCCCTCTGCTACCGAAAATCTCCCGGTTCTTCCCGTATACATATTTATGAGAGGTAATGACAGCAGCTCCTCGCTAAAACTCGATTACATATTCACAGAGTGGGGCTTTGGGTTTAGACAACAACTTAAAGCATTCTGAGCAGGGGCAAGAGCCACTTCTGGATCTTTCTGCGCAAACTGGAAGTGACAAATAGAGAGATTAAGATGTGACCTGCACATCTGCAAATTGATCCTGAAAAAGAGTTAGAAAAAACTCAGAGAATTTTTTTTCACCTTTTCATGAACGAGAAAGAAAGAAAAAAGAAGTTTCTTTTTTTAATGCATAATTATTTGAAATCAACCCCTTCCACAGGCACGCAAAATTAAGCTGTTTGGTTATGGGAATTAGTTTATGTTTTGTGCAAAAGCAAAAGCAAAAACACAAAATGAATGATAAACATATATAATAATACAATTTTTATTTCAATTCATTTCAAAAATGTTTTACATTTCCCAGGAAGTTCAGTAAACATTTTTTTGTTGATGAACAGTTTGTTTAATAAAGTTGAGTCACTGCTGATGTTTCTGGAGCAGTGAAGGCTTAATTGCTATCAGGACATCTATCGCTCATGTTATCGGTGAAAGTGTCTAAATTTACTCCTACGTTATCGGTGAAAGTGTTCTAATTTACTCTTATGTTATCAGTAACAGTGTCTTGACTCACCTTGCTCAGATGCGCTGATAGCTGTGTGTTGCTCAGGCAGATAAATCCATAGATAGACTCACCTTCGCCTGCAGATTGAAGCCCCTCTGAATCTGAGGAGCTGCGGATTCAGGTAGTCTCTGTGCCTTCTGGGTTCACATGACCGATTTTACACAGGGGCGGATCTGCTGTCACCATAGTCTATGAAAGCCAGGGATCAGAGGCTCAGCTGTATTTGGGAGGGGGACGTGGATGCTAAAAGCCTGTACTGCGCCCACCCACCCCACCCCACCCCCACCCCCAGAGTATGCTCACAGACAGAGTTCAGGTGAGGCTACAAGTCACTTAGGGAGAGGCTGGGCACAAGTGTAACAGGGTTCAACTACGATGTACATTACTGGAATAAAAGAAATCAAAACAAACAAATAAATAAGACAAGTAGAGACATTACATGAAAATATGAAATGATATGAAAAATTACATAAATAATACACCTTCATAGGAGAAAAACAGAGAGACAGGTAAGTGAATGTATTAAAACACAGACATTCTTTCTTTAATCAAACACCTGTTACTGGATGTAGAGCTTGTATTTGATATGTCTGTTTGTGTGTGTGTCTTTATGTGCTTGTTTATTTATTGATTGTCCCCTTTTTCTGGGTCCCATGCCTCTCGGATTTGAGCGGTGGAGCCTGTGTTGGGTTCTGACGTGCGGGTCCAAGACTCATGGGCCAGGTGGTCCCTCCCCAAAAAGGAGAAGTGGGTCCTACACAGAAGCAGCTCCACAGAAACAAATCCAAAATTTGGGTATATTTTTTTTTTATTTCATCTTGTATTAAATATTAATAAGCAGAGGAGCTGAGGGAAGGAGAGGTGGAGGCTGAGCCTTTCTGAAACCGTTTCTTTTTTTTTTTAATAAAAAAACTCCTCATTGCTTTAGATCTTTGTTTGAAATGCTTCACCTGAGCTTGGCATCACTGCAGAGGAGGTTCGAGGTGGTTTAGAAACGTGGGCTTTGAAACAGGTGCTGAGTGCTACAAGGTGTGTTTTGCTCTTATCCAAAAACGCAGGCCTGGCTTGCATCAGTATTCACCCTCAATACTGAGCACCAATTAAATCCAAGTGTGTTTTTTTTCTCTCTTCCACAGACATAGCTTGGGTTCAGCAATCACCAAAAGTAATGAGAACAAAACGTGTTTGCATTAAGGAAGAAAGTAACACTTGGGACATGAGAAAAGAGAGTAGAATGCTGGTTATCCTAACAGCAATTTAAAAGCAAGATAACAGTTTGCAGAATGAGCTTGTAATTCAGAGGTTGCAGGTTTGATTCCCTGGTTGGGTGTGGCTGGAATCCAGCTGTAAACACATAGTGTCTTGGATTTAATGAAATGTGGTTTGTGTTTTTAAGGACATATGCAATTCGTTCAAAACTGACCTTACAGTTTTTTACAGTCAACTGTAAGTCACTTTGGATAAAAGCATCAGCTAAATGACTCTAGTGTAAATTTAATGAATTCTGTGTCTGTTAGTTTAATAATCTGAACTCCTGAAATCCACTCCACCCTCAGTGTCAATGTACCAAAGCATTATCCACAATGCAGTGGGACATATCTCAGTTTTGTGGAGAAGGTAGCGTGCCCTGACTGGTCCAGGTGGCACAGTTTGGGATAAACTTGTCTTGTCCCACCCGAGATCGGGGAGTTGGGGTCCTCTGTAGGACGACAAGCCCTTGCTTCGCAGAGGAGCGAATGAATTTCCTCAATGATGACATAGATCACCAAGTGACAACAGCGATCGCCCTGGCAACAGATCCCCCAGCCCTCCAGGCTGTCAGCCTCCTGGAGACAGGGCTTTTTCCAGCGGGGCAGGCATCAGCAGGGGGCGAGCGCAGATACACACATGATCCCTGGGCTCCGCTAACCATGCAATAAATAATTTTTGAGGACATGAAATTCACTCAACCAGGCAGGAGAACGACACTGGGATGTGCACGCTGAAGGGGAGGGAAAGGTCAGAGGTCAAAGGTCCATCCTACTAGAGCAGGATGTTCTGTTTTTATTCGTACTTCTCCTAACGGACGTCCTGGCTGTCCAGCAGAATTTCCGTTCCACTAGCTGTAGCTGGGCTGACGACACGACTAGCGCCACTCTTTAGCGTTTCCTTAATTTCAGCCTCCCCTTCATCTCCATGGTTATTGTTCCCAACGGTGACAGACCTTCAGGCCGTGGTCCGTATCGGTCCGCGGCTGCAGGCTCGAGGCCGTGCGTGGCTCCAGCCGCCACCGGAGGGAGCCGGCGGTCTCCTAAAGCATGGCCGTCGGAGCGCACGCGGAGTGATGAACGACCGGGACGGGATAAAGTACACAGCAATAACCTCCAGGCAGCCCGCCGCACATCCAGGCAAGACCCGCCCATTTATCATTCAATTGTCTGAGGATTTTATCAAGTGTGCTCCCCGCGCGTCTTCTGATTTATTTTACAATTTATTACCCTGCTCTGAGTCAGCGTTCACCGCATGTCACTCGGCTGTTCTGTGCACAGGAACCGGGGGGGGTGGGGGAGGGGTGGGGCGGCAGGGGGGCAGCGCAAATGCGCACATGAGCACTCGCACACCCAGTCACACACACAAACACACACACAGACACACCCACACACAGACGTGCATGTACGCAAACACGGACACACACAAACACATACAAACACATAAATGCATGTAAACCAAGGCACAAATTACAAATGTGCACACTCACAAATGCACATACATGCATATATTTATATTCACACATACAAAAATGCACACATACATATATACACACACAAACACACTGCCATAAAAACACTTACATCTGTACACACACAAGCAATTACACATAGAACACTTACACACACAAATACATGCAGACAACTATGCTCACAAATATAAACATGCACACACAAACTAACACATGTACATACTCTTACATATACATGCACATACCCACAGACACACTCACACAAACTAACACATATACATACTCTTACAT
The DNA here is from genome assembly GCA_022829145.1 of Albula goreensis. NCBI lineage: Eukaryota > Metazoa > Chordata > Actinopteri > Albuliformes > Albulidae > Albula > Albula goreensis. Next base: position 36,157,951 of record CM040750.1, read on the forward strand.
ATACATGCACATACCCACAGACACACTCACACAAACTAACACATATACATACTCTTACATAAACATGCACATACCCACAGACACACTCACACAAACTAACACATGTACATACTCTTACATATACATGCACATACCCACAGACACACTCACACAAACTAACACATATACATACTCTTACATATACATGCACATACCCACAGACACACTCACACAAACTAACACATATACATACTCTTACATATACATGCACATACCCACAGACACACTCACACAAACTAACACATATACATACTCTTACATATACATGCACATACAAACCACAGACACACTCTTACACAAACTAACACAAATATACATATACATCTTACATATACATGCACATACCCACAGACACACTCACACAAACATAACATACATATACATACATCTTACATAATACATGCACATACCCACAGACACACTACCCACACAAACTAACAAACATATACATACTCTTACATAAACATGCACATACCCACAGACACACTCACACAAACTAACACATATACATACTCTTACATAAACATGCACATACCCACAGACACACTCACACAAACTAACACATATACATACTCTTACATATACATACCCACAGACACACTACACAAACTAACACATATACATACTCTTACATATACACATACCCACAGACACACTCACACAAACTAACACATATACATACTCTTACATATACATGCACATACCCACAGACACACTCACACAAACTAACACATATACATACTCTTACATATACATGCACATACCCACAGACACATTTAACACACTTCAGGACTTTCTCATTTTCCCAAGGTGTTCAAACAGACCGCAGAGCTTAATCCACATCTTGTGTACTGGAGTGATTTCCCTACATTCAAATCAATCAGCGGCTAATCCAGCTAAGCGCCCCCCACCACCTGCCCTCCCCCCCACCCCACCCCCCCACCCGACCTCTCATCGATAAAACCATACCCCCTGGGGTGTATGGATCAAATGTTTCTCGAACACGTCCTCTCTGGGGGCAGAAACTGTCGGCAAACTTTTCCGTGCTTTTTTTTTTTTTTTCCGCTAATCGATGATGTTGATTGATAGGTCAGGCGGGACCTCGCAGCGCCCCGCATTTCAACGTGGCGTTTCCCACGGTGTGTCCCGTTTCATTGGTCCGCAGGTGACAAATTGGGCTGCGACGGCCCACAGCTCTCGATTCATATCAGTTTCACACTGCTTCAGCACACTCTGTTTACAAGTCATTCCATCAATTTATTTTGTAACACGGAAAAGAAAAAAAGGAGTAGAACAGGGTTTTAGGGAAAAAACCATGGCCTTTAGCCTGGGCTAATGTAATGGGGGAGGGAATTGAAAACGGACTTTTCACAAGCTCTCATTGTGAAGCGCAGGGTCAGGGATTACGCCTGTTACACCATTATGGAGATTTAGCTAATGCTGCTGAGTATTTCACTCTGATCAGTCTTAAGCTGGGTCTACAGAGAGGGAGAATCTTAGGCTGTGCGCAGACACACACACACACACTCTCATACACTCACACACACACACTCTCATACACACACACACACACACACACACACACACTCTCATACACACACACACACTCACACACACATACTCTCATACACACACACACACACACACACACACTCTCATACACACACACACACTCATATACACACACACACACTCTCACACACACACACACACACTCACACACACACTCTCATACTCGCACACTCACACACACACACAATCTCATATACACACTCTCATACACACACACTCACACACACACACTCTCATACACACACACACACACACACACACTCTCTCATACACACACACACACACTCATACACACACACATGCACACTCATACACACTCTCATACACACACACACACACACTCAGACACACACTCACACTCTCATACACACACACACACATTCTCATACACACACACACACACACGTTTTGGGTTGTGGGGGAGAGCAGACGAGCTGGTAGAAGACAGGATGTGTGTGTGTGAGTGCACATTACGTGTGTATGTGTGTGTGTGCATGTGTATGTGTGAGCATCCGAGTTATAAAGAATGTAGGTGAATGGTTGCATTTGATGGAATGTAGGAAAGTGTATGTCCATATGTATGTGTGTGTTTGTCTATGTGTGCACATGGTTATGTGTGTCAGTATGACAAAGTTAGCATGGTTGACAGGAGAGTATGTGTGTGCGTGTGTGTATGTGTGTGTGTGTGTGTGTGTGGGTGTGAGGCAGGAGAGGTCGATGATTGTTCCCCTCCAACAAACCCATCATCATACACCCCTCCAAACCCCCCCCCCCAAAACGCCCCACCCATCTGGTGGACATGGGGCACCACGAGTTCCCACAGTCCTCGGAACCTGACCGCACCACTGCAACGGCAACCACGGCAACCACCAGCAGAAACGTGCCTGTTCACACGTTCTGCTCCTGCAGCCCCAGCTCCAGCCAATGAGAGGGGAGGATACTACCTGCCCTGTGCTGGGCCGAGGTGGGGGCAGGCTCACGTCTGCAGAGGGAGCTGCGATGCGTTCTGATGAGTATGAAATTAATAAATCACACCGTGAGATAAATCAGCTGAGATAACAATGTTCCTGAACAACGTGAGCGTAGCTGCGCAGGACTGCTGTTCACTGTGCAGATCTGTATTTAACTGCGCAGGGCTGCTTTATTAGCAGTGTACATGTAGAGCAGAATCAGAGAGCATAACTGCGCAGATCTGCTTTTAACTGCGCAGGGCTGCTTTATTAGCAGTGTACATTAGCAGAGCAGAACCTGTCCCTGCTGTTCTACGTTTTCCAGGCCTAAGCTGGCCTTTCTACCTCAGGTCTCTCCTCTCTCTACCACCGTGATAACGAAACATGACGAGGATAAAGTCAGCTCTCACTGAGCTACACATACGTTGACGCACACAGCAGATGCAACTCACAGCCTGCATTTGTCAGCAGTCATACTGTGGAACAGTTTTACTATCAATCAATTTACTAATCAACAACTTAAACAAAACACTTCTTAATCGAGATTATTTTTTTTATATTTTACAGTCATTGATACATTTTTTTAAACGGTTTGTGTGTTTGTTGATTTTCAGTTCATGCTCTGCAGATGAGGATCTCCGGCAGGCAGGTGGCATTGGGGAGCTAATGTGCCGTTAAGCCCTACAACGCGGGGCGCTGATGCCCCCTGTGGCCAGTGAGATCGGTGTAAGACATTATGGGGTTCCCCTGGGGGTGTGATGGGGGGGGCTTTTGTGTGGGGCCTCCAGAAATGCAATGGGTCTCCCGGGCTACAGGGTGGGGGGTTGTGGGGGGGTGTTGCCGTTGGGGGCAGTCTGATTTATGATGGTGCTTCACTCTGCTGGCGGTGGCAAAACAGGAGCAGCTCACCGCGGCAACGACCCCCGACCCCTGTCCAAAACAAAGCCTCAAGGTCTTTGCTGTTTCCAGAGGAACGGAACAGCTGCTGCCAGATGGTGTAAATGTATGGGCTGTTTGGGAAATGCAATGATCAATATATTTAATTTTTTAGGATAAAATATGTTTTTTTTTAATATAATCAAATGAATAAAATGTGCTTATACTTCAAAGATGTTTTTGTATTTCACAGTATGTATTTAATTCTGTGTGTGCATGTGTGTGTGTATGTGTGCCTATGACCACATTTTCACAAGAGTTTGTGTGTGCGTTTCCATGTGCATGTCTTTGTGAGTCTGCATACTTGTGTGTGTGCCTATAAGTGTGTGCATATGTGTGTGTCTCTGTGTGTCTGTTTGTGTGTGTCTCTGTGTGTGAGTGTGTGTATGTGTGTGTTACTGTGAGTGTGTGTGTGTGTATGTGTGTGTGTGTAAGTGTGTGAATGTGTCTGATTGCGTTAGTGTGAGTGTGTGACTGTTTGTGTTTGTATGTGTGATGTAGTACGATATTGCCTCTTAGCTTGTTTGCTAATGGCTGCTTTTGTTGTTACTCTTGTTAAATCAAGTAAGTAGGTGGAGGTGGTTGAAATGTGAACTTTAATGCTGAGACAGTGGGAATCAGGGAGCTCTCTGGAACCGATTAAAGGGATGGAAAGATGATCTTATATAAAACACACTTTATAAAGTGCAGTTACCTCACAGTAAAGCAAGACTACATTAGGGCTGTACCACATTCAGACAAGCATGACAGGATACAGTAAGAAGACCAAAAAGGGGTGGAGCTACAAATATCTGTCAATCACTGAGTTCTTTGAACCAATCCAAAGGTTTGCTCTTCACAACAAAACACAATGATTGGTTCAGGCCAGCGAGTTATCGCTAGCACCTGGTAGCTCCACCTATTTTCAGTGTTATGACACCGCTGATGGGTGGGTGTGGTCTCATGAGCCCCTGCATGGGTGGCGCCACCATGTGACTGTACTGAACCAATCACAATGTTTTGCCATGGAGAATAATGGCTCTTGATTGGTCAGTACCAGTGAGTGCTTCATTGCACATTGTGGAGTCAACAGAACCTCAGTATCACAGTGATATCTCGTTCTCCCATCGCCAAGATGCTGAGCACAAAGAGTTGTAAACCATTCTAGACTGACCACCACTTATGTTTGTTATGTCTTTATATGGCATCAGGAGTTCTGTTCTGAGGTTATATGACTTTCATTTTCACTTTCCACCAGCCCTCTAAAACCCTGCCTCAAAAGATAAAGGTTGTTTTCATGGTAACAGAGAGGAGACTTTTCTACAGGGCCAGATACAATCTAACCACAAATGGCTTAGTGTGGGAAAAAAAGGGTAACTTTTTTCTATTACCTGAATAGTATCATGAGTTGGCCAGTCACTGAATGTGATTACAAAAAGAAAGGTTGTCTAATAAAAAAAAATGTACAACACATGAAAATTTTACACAATGGCTGTCATGGCTAGCTCTGATTTGACCTTTCAGGAAGCTGGCACTTTAATTAAATGTAAACTTGGATACAATTACCCAGGATGTGGGAGAGCGTGTGTGAGAGAGTTTATGTGTGCACTCACGCATACGTGCGTGAGTTTCTAATTATTCCCTTGCTAAAACATTTTAGCATTGCTTCCAGGAAGTATGGAAAATTACAAAAAACACTTCGGCCTTCTGTTCAACAGAGCTCATTTCTGCACCAATCAAATCCCTATTTGAGAGGGGTCAAAAGGTCGCTCGGTCAACACATCGAGGGAGGTTGCCCAGCATGGAAATGGTTTACACTCTGAGTAATTAAATGCTACAGCAAACTCTGTTCAGCACATGTTTAATTGACCTTGACATACTGTATGCTAATCAGCCTGAGAAGATTATAAAATGTCAGAAACACATTCATCTTTTTTTATTTATTATTTATTTATATTTCATTTAGCACTATTTAATTACCGTCGATGCATTGGATGGTCCTGTTCTAAAGCAAGGTCCTGGAATCGGTTTGCACCTTCAAACATGTGAACTATTGATTTATATGTAACGTTCAGATATTCCAGTTCCTGGCAAACAGACACGCACATTAATTTAAAGATAGTTAATTATGTTTTTAATGAAGGCACGTCAGCTCTGAACAGCCATACAGTATTCAGATGCTTTTGGGTCTTGCCAGGGCTTAGTGTTATCATTGACGGAGCAGGTTTTAGATGAGGTTTCCACACAGAGATCTCACAAAGGGCTTTCATACATAGGACCAGTGGAAAGTAGGGTTGCGCAGAGAATTTCTTTAGAACGAGTCCCCGGCATTTGTAGTTAGCTGTGTGTTAGTCCTCCTTCTTCTGTGGGGCTCTTTCTTTCTTTGGGGGGTGTGGTTTTGGGGAGGGTTGCTGCTGCTCCATTTCTGGCAGCCCCCTTCCCCCCTCAATTGTATTTACACATTCAGCACAATCATATTTTGAGTTACCACTGCCTCCAACCCCCCACCCTTATCCCCAATCGCACATACACCAAGCCTAGAATCATATATCATACATCGCTGTGATATGAATCACTCAAAGCATTAATTTCGCCGGTTTGACCACCTTAATTAAGAAGTCATACCGCAGCTTTATGGGGAAAATAAAATAAATGACGAACTAGCTAAATAAATAAATAAAGCTGTGAATTAATACCGTAGTATGTTATCATCAGAGACCTCCAATGTGGAACAGAGAGAGAGAGAGAGAGAGAGAGAGGAAAGTGGAAGTTCTCAGCATTTGCTGAAAAACAGGAGGACGTCTTATTTAATTGGATTTTGATGGGTCCCCGTTGTCATGGCACCCAGTTCTCCCTTTGTACAAAGTCATTTTTTGACATGGAAAACAGCGGGCTGCGGAAATGAGGCCCGCACATGAGAGCTCAGCCGCAGGCCCGGGGCCGGGGGTGGGTGGGTGGAGGGGTGGAGGGGTGAGCGGGGGGGATAGATATTAATGGAGGAGGGGGAAATCCGCTCAACACTGCATTTGTTATCAAAAAGCCATCCCACAGCGTGTTAGCTAAGTGGGGCTGGGGGTGAGGGGTACGCTCAGTCTTTATCCCATGATTCTTTTTGACTTGGACATGTAATTTTATTATTTACACTTTTTACAAAGTCTCTTGTGACCTTTGCTGCGGGCTACAGCCCACGTGAAAGGAGCCTGAACACTAAGGCCAGGATTCAATCAAATCCACTTTGGCGTAATGCAATTCAATCAAAATGGGATTCACATTACAGTGTGATTTCCAGTTTTGATTGAATAGCGTATGTCCTTATAAAGACTAAAGTCAGTTTTGATTGAATAGCGTATGTCCTCACAAAGACTAAAGTCAGTTTTGATTGAATAGCGTATGTCCTCACAAAGACTAAAGTCAGTTTTGATTGAATAGCGTATGTCCTTATAAAGACTAAAGTCAGTTTTGATTGCATGGCATTATGTCCTCACAAAGACTAAAGTCAGTTTTGATTGAATTGCATATTCTTTTAAAGAGACAAATTCATCTATTCCAGCATGCGCTGCAAGCCAGCAACTATTTCCCAGCCTGCAGTGTTTTAAGACCCAAGCAGGAGAGAGCCAGTGCTGACGAGGGAAGTGTATTTGTCATGTAACCTCCTGTCATGAATTAAAGAAAGCCCCACATTTTTTACCTTTCTTAATTTTGCAGAGGTCTAACATTTTATAACAGCGGTGGAACAGAGTAATTCAATTTCAGTTCAGCCAAATCGAGGAGTGAATTGAAATTTAATGTTAAAAGAAAAAACAGTCGTAACATTCTGTGGGGATTTTTTTCATTGGATTAAATTAATTTAATCATGTCAGCGCAATTATTGCTTCCAAAAAAAAGGTTAAATTCACACCACATCATCAACATTTCAGCCTGCCCAGGGTCTTCGCCAAGGACAAGGCCAAGAAACAAAGCTATGTTCAACATGAGCCATTTGATCATAACCCTCGTATTACAGAGAAATCTTGATACTTTAGACTCCTCGCTCCAGCAATCATATAGGGAACCCTGTATGTGAATAGGCATCCAGACGGGAGCATTGTAAATGCCCATATATATACATACACATACATAATAATCATAATCCTCAACACTGAAGTAGCTCTGCTCAACACGGTAAAGACCCTCCCCTGTTCTTCCTTCAGGAATGGTAAGGGTGATTCAAGCAGTGGTGTAATTGTGTGGGGGGAATATTGGGGGGGGGACCAATCTAAGGCAGGTGATCTGGGGCCCTTCCACCTGAAACTTTAGGTAATTTTTTGCATTTCCTCTATTTCCACACATCTCTCCGGCATCGCTGTTGAGCATTCGGGAATACAGCAAAAGTTTAGACTTTCCGGAATGATTCAGAAAACATGAGCATTGGGTTTCACAACATGAACACCCCCCACCCTCCCCATCCCCCCCATAGATTACACCTGTGGATTCAAGGGTGCAATTTGGTGTTTCATGCTGTGATTACTTCTCTGCCGGGCAATAGCGCAATCCGCCATTTCACATCCAAATGCAGCAATGCAGGAAGGAAGAAGCTGTTATGGAAACCTTGGCTATAAAATGTATTTTGCTCCTGGAGCGATTTCTGCTCACATAGGCCACGCCCTTCATCCCCCTCCTGCTCCTCCCGGAACCCCACCCCCCCACCCCCACAACCACAATGGAAGTGCAGCACCTAAAAACATGAAGTCTGCAGGAAAAAAAATTATTAATTATTTCCCTCTGTGATACAGCTATGTGTGTGTGTGTATGTTTGTGTCTGTGTGTGTGTGAGTGTGTGTGTGTGTGTGTGTGTGTGTGTGTGTGTGAGTGTGTGTCTGTTTGTGAGTGTGAGTGTGTGTGTGAGTGTGTGTGTGTGAGTGTGTGTGAGTGTGTGTCTGTTTGTGAGTGTGTGAGTGAGCGTGTGTGTGTGTGTGTGTGCCTGTGTGAGTGTGTGTATGTGTGTCTGTGTGTGTGTGTTTGCGCTACATGTTAGCCCCTTAACACAATAGCAGCCCCATGCATTGTGTCTTCTCCACCTGCCTCTTGAGGGTTTAACTTTTAAAACCTCCATTTTGTAAATTGATTCCTTATTTATAACTGTGTTATACTGCAGGTTATTACACATTCATCGCGCAGTCTCTTGTCTCCAGCCTGTCTCTGCAGCAGCGAGAGAGCAGGGAGATTATCAGCACTGTCAGGTGTTTAGTTAGGTTAGTTTTATTGGTTTATTTAACGGGGGGGCCGTGCACTGCGTATTAGCCGCCACAGTGTTAGCAGCCAGACAGCTCATTTACATCCACGATCCCTGAGGGGCGAGTAATGGGAGGCAGCATCCTCCTCTGAGAGGGAATGCTAAAATCCTCACACTGTCTCAGCTAGAGGCCACCAGCCGCGATGTCTTGTAAAACAATACTTAGCCTTGGCGGTGGACTCAGGGGGAAAATGACTGAGTTGCCTGCAATTTGATTTACACCCGATTCCGACTGAGCAGGGGCCCACCGTCTCCAGGGGCCGCTGAGTTTTATATCCACCTTCAAATCAGAATCCAAATCTAGACCTGAGAAACCCGGTAACTAACTCACAAAATTAATTTAAACTTTAATAGCTCTAATTGATCAATTAAGTTCTAAGAAAAACCAGCATAAGCTGCAATCCAGGACCAGGGTTTATAAACGCTGCATTAGTGGGAAAGAGTTCCGTTTGTGTGTATTGAGAACGTGATCCGTTTCAGGGTTTTGCATCAACTCCCTGCTCTTGATTATTTAATTTAGCTCAATCATTTATGTGATAAGACATTCTTATCATGTCATTGGCTACGGCCACAGCTTGCACATTATGACCTTGGTGAAAACATTTTTTTTTTGCTGTGGATAGATAAGGGCCTGAATTCTCATTGGTGGATACAGCCCTCTAGAATATTAAAAACCTCAGCTGATTGGTCGGATCAAACACCTGCAAACAGAACAGCCTTTCAGGAATTTCCTTGATGTTTAGAGGAAAACAGAAACAGGTGTGTTGCCTGCTGAAGAATCCTGATTGCCAGCTTTTGGATTCTATTTTTACCGCCCAAACTCAGGGCGCGGCGAAGAAAAAAAAGAAAAAGACCGTGCTGTTTTGAATAATTGATGCTCCGCTTATTTGAAAAACCCAGATTTTGTGTGATATCTGTGTCAGGGCAACGTTCTCATAGCATGTTTGGAATATAACCGCTACAGCCATGTGACTGTCACACTCTATCTATTCTACATGAAACTGATACTGAATATTTTTTAAATAAACACTGATGAAAGCACTCAGGGTAAAATTGCCAATTTTGACCACACACCAATTAAAATTGGACACAGACTCATATACTAAAGTAAGCTTTTGAGTGATTCTCACCAGGTCATTTTCACCAGAACTTTGTCCTTTTTTTTTAAATTGATATTATATATTATTGATATTATATTTTGTAAATTGTGTGTTTCATTTTCATTACAATGGAAGTAACTCTGTAACTCTGAAGCGATGCGGCTCAAGTATCGGTTTTGAATTCCTCCTCTGAAGTGTTCTGTGCTACTGCTCAATTAACAGTGAATGCCTACACTGAAAAGCAATGTCAATTAAAATATGATTTTCTGCTGGATTATCTTCTTTTTACCAGTTTTTAATTAAAAATACACTTTGATTCATTCACAGCTTTTTAGATAAATAATTTTATGTTTTAGGTATTCCAAAATATGTGCTCTTGTTCTTCTCTGGTGGAATTTGTGCTTGGCTAGTATTTTTAATGAGACACTGTCCATTTATACAGATGAATATTCACTAAATCAATTCTGGTAAAGTACTTTGCTCAAAAATATGGCAGGAGTGCCTCAAGTGGGAATTGAACCTGCAACCTCAGAGTTACAAGACCAGATCCCATGGTGACAGTCCTTGTCAATGTTGCTTTGCTGCTGTCAAGTCAGAGCACACTTAAATGTGATTTGCTGACTAACCTGAACCCTGTTAACTTGCCAACATGCTTTTCGATAAATAAAACGACACCATCTCAACTCTGGTAGTAAAACAGCAGGGGATTTAAATCCTGTGTCGGAAATGGTTCTCAGAAATCAACGTGTCCTTAAAACGGTCACGTTTGTGTGATTTCAGCATCACTGTTCCTCCCTTAGCCATTCCTGCACATGGAAAAACAGCAGAACATGTTAATGGCTGTAATTAGCTTCAAAAGATCTTCTCCCCTCCATGAAAAGATCACGTTTCACAAAGCGAAAATGCACACACTGAAAGACAAAAAAAAGGGCAAATATGCTGGATGAAAATAAAAGGGTATAATTTCCGTTCCTTGTTACAAATGAAGCACAGAAAAAAACTCATCTAATCGAAGGCTAAGAATTAAGAGCTAAGACCGGTAATACCATGTGCTTGCTTTTAAATACTGCACATTCAGCTCGAGGCCGTTTTTTCTTTGGTTTTAAAAACTCACCTTTGAATGATGTGTTAAAATGCGTTCCTAAGGAACTGGAAGCTGAAGTAAAAACAAGAAACACAGAGCTCAGCAGGTCTCTTATGCAATTGGCTGTGTAATATACACAGACCGAACATCAGTGGCAAACAGGAGCAAATTATAATTAATAGATCAAAAACAGCAGTATCTTTGCTCTGCTAATGGACAGCAACTACATTTTCTAGCACCAGGGGGTGGATAGCTCTTTTCCTGGAGGATCAGTGTGCGTGTATGTTTATGTTCCTCCCAATTACCCCGGCTCAATGAACTAGCCTGGTGTATAAAAGCAGTGCTGCTTAATATATGTGTTAAACCAAAGCACACTGTTTTACCTTAAAATAAGAATAATCTTCATTAGCTCATGAATTTACAGAAATCAAGTGACAATGTAATGTAATCTAATCATAATAATATTAATAATACAATAATACACCCCAAAAAAGAAAGTATACACATTAAAATACTTTGTTGCTGCTATATTAGTATGTATCTTTCACATGTATCTTCTCGTGAATCTTCTTTCTAACCCATGAATTCTTTCTTTTTTTCAGGAAGTTTAAAATTATAAAACAAATTGGTGCTATTTAATAGTTACGTTTAAGCATGACATGAAAATGATGATGATACACAAAGATTGTCACTGTGGACAAAGATATGAATTTTGTGAGTAACCAACTCAAGGCCATATTAGTGTTCACCCGACAAATTCTGTTTGCGGGCCCGCTGCCACACAACATTAATTACATCCCTTAAGTCGGCTAACAGAGCAGATTGTCAATAAATCTGGTCTTTTGCCAGGAATATTAAGCAAAAAGGGGAACCCATAGCAAGAGTAGCTGTCAATCGGTGGATCGAGCAATTCACCGTCTATCAGCGTAAACACAGAGGGTATCGACGCGACGGCCGCCAATGCGCCACAGGCCCACTTAGCGCCGCTGTTCATCGCGCTCGTGTGGAGGGAAATTATGACAAAGCGCACGGCAGCAACCGGGCCATCCCTGACAACTCACTGTTAGCTTAGCCAAGGGGGCGGAGGCTGGGGGCGTGGGGGGGTTATATCTGTTTGCAAATTTCATTTGATATTTCAATTTCCCAATTATCTGTTTGATATGATATTTTAAACTTTGTCCCCCCAATTTTCACGTTTTCCCAGCCCCTGGCCATACAAAATGACTCACCATAGCAACCATTCTGCTAGTTCCAGGAGGGGAGTTCTAGGCACGTGAAAACAATCTTGCATCTTTTCCACGCGTGCAGCCGCACCGCTAATCGCACACTACCTCTGTGCACCATCCGTGTGCTACTGCAGTCGCTAACATTTAACAGGCTAAATCCCCTGTCATCCCATCCCAGCGAAGGAAGGACCAGTTGTCGCCTGCCCAAAAGATGACCTCCGGCCACAGCTGGTAGCAGCATGACTCTGATTTCAACACCCAGCTGCAGGCCCCCAAGGCAAACCTCTCCAAAAGTCACAGAGTAAAATCCGTTCCAGGCGCAAATGTTGTTTGAAGGAAAGCATCCAGGAACATCTAATTATGTTTCACATCATAATTTACATGGAAAATAAAAAATGCTAGCCAGGATGCTGTTGGTTTTCTCGATTGTTCTAGAAAACATCCAAACCTCAGTACTGGGCCTCGTGATACAGCTGCATGAGCTATTACCTCAGGACCAGCCAAGGGGGGGGCCGGGGTGTAAACACACTCCTTGCCAAACACAAGTCAGTGACAGGTAGCAAGACTCAGGTGTGGGTCTGATTACACTACGCTAATTTTGAAAGTTATTGTTGAATTCAGGAGACACTCTTATCCAGAGCAACTTTCACAGTTTACACTTTCTTCACACGATCCATTTTTACACAGTTTTTACGGTCCATTTCCATGTATGGGCCTCACTTCCTGGGGTTACCTGGCCATCACATGCTAATGTCTTTTCTTTCTACTGTACAAATGTTGCCCACACATTGTAATCACTGAACATTTTGCTCCATGCTTGTGTTCCTGCGGCCGGCTGTGTAAGACCTGGAAATCAATCCCACCTCCTCTCAGCTCAGGAGACCAACTCCTTAACCGTGATGCTACACTGCTACACTGGTGCTCTCACATCAAAGTCGGCAGACAGGCAGGTACAAACAGAATACGTGGCACCTGTCTAAACACATCCCGCTTTGTGAATGAAATACCTAGCAGGTAAGCTACAAAGGTCGACCGCCACGATGGAACCTGGTGACAAATACAATCACCACACGTCTGATCACCATTTGTAATTTTTTCTTTTTTAAAATTTGAATTGTTTGTTTGTTTGTTTGTTGTTTTCCATCAAAGAAACCTGTGAACGACAACGCGCTCTGAAAACAGAAAGTAGACATGGGAGGGGGGGGGCAGGGGAACAAAAAGAAGGAGCGGTTTTCATACGCATCCGTGTTTGTGAAAAAGGCACCGATCACAGTGTGGCTTTGAGCTGTCTGCGTGAGGAATCTGGAGCAGCCAAATTTAGAAAAAAGACTCTCAGGGTTAATCACCCTTCGCAAGGCTCAGGCTGAGCTACGTCTGGCAGGACAAAAGAGCAAGAGTACATCCGTATCAAATTGATTCGCTCTTCAAATAGCCAGCAGAACAGTGAAATTACTTTGTGATATCAGGCTGGGGCACTACTAATAATAAGGTTTTTAGGCCTTGGCTAAAAATAGCCCTTTGGAAAAACAGCGGCGATGTTATTATTGGCTATTCAGCCCAACAAACATATCGCTAACAAGATCTTCTCGGCTAACGCTCGCGCCATCGCCCCGTTCCGGTGCGTAATAAAGTATTTCCAATCATAATAAAAATGCTCTCCGGATCCTATTATGGGCTAAATGCTTGAACTAATGTGTAAACTCTTCATGAGACGTTAGTAAATCACGAGAAAACTGTATTCCGTATTACATACGTCGAGCAAAATTACTTGAAGCCGCATATAAACAGAGCTTAATTTGAAAGACCCTCAATTAAACAGACCGGTACGGAGTGTGGATGAGCAGCTGATGAAATACTACTCTTTCTTTTTTCATCACAAATTAATATTTTTTATGTAGATGCTGAAATGCCGAAGGGGTTGTGCCATATCGCCGGTCATATATTAAATCAACACAGTAAAACTGTCAGTGTTAATTCAGTGATTTCCAGTGTAGATTTAACTGTGATAGAGCACATTTGGTCCTGCTCTAATGATAATGGGCTCATATGAACGCTAAACATTTTACCGTGCATGATAAATGAGTTCTTCATAAGATATCTATGTCTTTTTAGATTATACAGCCGGGAGATGCCCACTGATGTTTTGGCATCTTGGATGGATAGTCCCCTCCATTCATTACACTTTAGTACATCCCTCTTCCAAAATGGTGTGCATCTGGTGTATAATGAATGTTTACTGTATATTTTGTACCTTTGTAGCCAATGCTGATGTTTAGGGTTCGTTGGCATTGAAAAAATGAGCTTTTAGATGTTGCTTACAAAGGCTTAAAATAGCATGTATACAGCTTTCATACACATGACAGAATGGCCTTATAACTCATGCATAAACAGATGTCTTACTTCATAGAGGTAGACGTACCTCCATCTTAAGCAGCACCTCGGTAGATGTTTGTTGGACAGACTACAGTCATCCTCTGTATGATTCATTAGAGAAAGGTCGTTGTTATGGTGCTCCTTACCTTAAAGTGTATGATCGTTCCATTTTCTGCTTGCCTACCACACATCCTCATCCAGAGCAACTTCCAACGCATTGCAACATAAGAGCCTCCACAAGAGTTATGAGCAATACTGGTACAGACCTGGATAACCTCACTTCAAGACCAGAGAATGCAGGTACGGCATCACTCACACACTAATGGATGCCATCCTGTAACCTGTATACACGTTATAAACACAAACAATAAGCAATAAATTCCATAATACCGTGTACCATAAAATATATACGGCTCCAATAAAGAGCCCTCCAACAGAACTAATGTAAAACCACTTACAGGTGAATAAATAACTTAATGCTAAGTGCTAATGCAGATAACCTACGTAAACCAGATGGGTGAGTTTTCCTCCCTGAACTGTTCAATGCTATACCTCCGTGCTTTACTGTAACAGTCAAAAGACATACATCTGACATTGGGTAGACGAGACAATTACAAAAGCAGTTTCACATTTCACTGCCATATCAGAACATCCTGAAACATATTATTTTTTTTTTCCATCTGACAGTGTAATAATCATTTTAATTATGTCAGATTCACTTGAGCAGATTGGCTAATTATGCAATTTGGTTCTGTATAGATTAATCAAGCAGTTAACCAACATATTGACCTTTGTTAACTGACTTTCTTTGGGAGAGGTGAAGTTTTACTACCCGGAGACCATATGGGAATTAATGGGGTGATTTGTTTGCTCGTATTGCGCTGCTGCCTTGAAGAGGATTGCTGCATGAATACTGTCGCTGTCCTTAAAGTGAGTCACATGGAGCTTCAGCCATCTGGCCTGAATATGCTTTACTTACGAGTACCGGGGGAGTTCAGCTGCATCAAACCAAAAATGGGAAGAGCGACCATGTAGTATGAGTGACTCAATTGCTTGACCAATGATCATATTAGTTCTGGAGAGAAAAACATTTTTGATTGGTTCAAACAAGACTGAAAGCTGAGTTTAGCTCCTCCCTAACAGGGTTCGTGAAGCCTGATTTCAACCGTAGCGACTGGTTGGCATAGCAACCTGACAGGACCTTTTTTCCGCAAACTTTAATGACCAGTTTTTTTCCATCCTGTCACACAGGAGGATTTAAACTCAGATGATTTTATTTTTATGTATAGCTTTAAAAAATTGTTTTTATTTTACATCTTACTGATGGCTTCATTTTCTCTCACACAAGTGTATAAATGTCAAAACCCTCTCAGTAGCCTGACAGTAGCCTTATGTAATTCTGCTGGGCTGGTTGGTCAGATACCTACCACTAAATTCAGGTTAAGCAGTCATGTGATTGCATACTGACCAATCAGAGTGCAGTTCCTGCCACTGGCTCATACTATTGAAAGGCCAAGATTCCAGGGTTTATCTCTTTCTTTTCTTTCGTTTCTTTCTTTTCAGCTCAGAGCTTACTTCTCCCTTGCTGTTTACAATCCATGCGGTACATTGCTATTTTATACTGGGTTTCCAATTTATCATGTTACTTCTGTAAAGCACTTTGTACTAGGAGCATATATGAAAATAGCTTATTATAATTAGGGGTAGTAGCAGTAGTAGGTAGTGGTAGTAGTAGTACCTGCCAGTAGGAGTATGGCTGCTCTTTGTTCTGGAAGACTCCTAAATTCAATTAAACTTTCATAAGAGTTACTGCCAGGCTCTTCTTCAGAGAGATGAATCATTTAGCTGCTGGGCAGCACCCAGCAGTACGGTACAATGGCATGGTCATCTTAAAGCTAAGCCACTGTGTATTTCAGGTCTGGGAAGGTGAAGAGAGCGGCTGTGTTTTCTTGCACCGGTTTGAACAGCTGATGTTGTGCTTTGCAGTGTGTTCTCCCCGACATTCACCGCTCTAATGCCTCTATGAGCTTCATACTTAAGAGCACACTCCAGCCAAACTTACAGACTGAGTTTACTCAGAGACACAGTCATGAAAGAGGCAGACAGTGGTGACTTCACAGAACTACTTAGAGTGATAATGCTCACGGGTTTGTTTTGGTAACTTTGCAAAAAGTAGAGTTTAGAATTTAGAGGCATGACTGCAATCTATAACATGACATGTGTGGCAGTACCTGTGAAATTTTTCTTGGAAGGAAGTCGTAAAACTGACATTTACAGACAACATACTCATACTTTTACTGACATGCCAATTTTCGGATCATTGTGCAGCACCATTATCAAACTGTAGGAGATGATAATTAGCTGACAAATGTACAAATAATTTATGTGAGCCTTTTAAAAAATGTTCTAAAATTATTAGTATTAGTATGAATAAAAATTAATACGTGTAATATATGTTCCTTGGAGCATATCGCAAAAAATATAAATTGCATAACTGCAGAGGAGTATATTTACCATTACATGACTGTCATTTAGCTGACGCTTTTATCCAAAGCGACTTACAGTTCATTAGGCTAACCAAGGGCCAATCTCCCCTGGGAGCAATGTGGGGGTTAAGGGCCTTGCTCAAGGGCCCAACAGCAATGGTGTTCTTGCTGTGACTGGGACTTGAACCACCAACCTCAGGGGTCCCAGTCATGTACCTTAGCCACTATAGGCTGCCCACAGTGTTGTTATCATCAATGCTGTAGAAAACATCACTCCATATCTTGATCGGCTGATGAATGGCAGCTTAATATATGTTATATTTAGCCTTACGTGGAAATGAATTAGCATTCCATGCGGGATAATAGGCAAAAACAAAAACCTCCAAACACATGGGCCCTCCAGGGCTGAGTTTGCACAAAAATATCATAGACTTAAAAAAAAAAAAAACAGGTGATTCATATAATTATACGACCTGGGTCAGGCTCCTGTCTGCACGGACTGATTGTGTGAATTGGGTCACAGTGCCAGCGGGAAGGTTCTAGTGTTTGATTTATACATATTCAGCCCTAGATGTTCTGATTCCTATCAAAGCGCGGTGTCTGCTAGCTCCCTTCCTGTCTTTAGCATATATCAGAACCCAGTACAGTCACCTTCTTTCCTCCTTTATTTCCTTTTTTTTTCATTGAATCAGCTCCTGGAATTCATTTATTTGCATAATTTATTGCTACGATATCCTTAGGGGTCCAAGTCTCTGGGTGATTGGCTTACTTTCCTCTGCATTTCAGGAACATTTCAAACTGAAAGGGTCCTATTACTGAGTGGGATGGGTGGTGGAGGAGAGCGCCCCTGGGATACACGTGTCTTTTGATAGATATTTATGTGTTTCTGCTCTTAAGCTGATTGCGTCACATGTATCGCCAAAGTGAGGCATGGAGAGCACAGAGTCAATGGTCCTTAAAATAAACCTCTAAACAGCATGAATCATTCTCACCAAGGAGAAAGAGAGAGAGAGAGAGGGAGAGAGAAAAAACAGTATAAAGGAAACATTATACATTTTAATCACAGTTTTCCCCTGCTGAATACTCTTCAGTGTCACAGTAATACGCAGGTGTGTCATGTGATAGGGATAGCGGGGCCAGATTTTGCATGCGGTGCTTTCAGTTTTTTGGGTCTACTCAGCAAGTGGTGGATGAGCCGGGGCCGGTTTTAGCAGACCTGGGGCCGGAGGGGGTTAACTGTGTAAAATGCTATTAGCTTTGTACAGCAGAGGCAAATCCAAACCTCGTCCTTCCCCAAAAACATCCTGTCATATTTTAGCTGCGGCTGTCGCTTCTCCAGCTTGTCGGGGTGGAGTCTGGGGGGTGTTTGTGAGTGCTGGTCGCAGTGCGTTAGCGCAGCAGGGACCCCCTACCCCCCCGGGTTTGTTCCATCAACGCAGGTTTGTGGGATTCATCACACCTCTCATTACGCAGAGCACAGAGGTGAGGTAAGGATGAGAAAGGGCAGGCCCAGCCAAAACCCTGGTTTAAAAAAACCCTGGGGGGGCCATGACGCAACCCTGGAGGCTGGAGGGACCCCTTAAAGATCTTGGGGGATCAGAGGTTCGAATCCCAGAGCAGAACACTGAGCCTTGTGCAAGTTCCTTTGCCCTTGTAACACGTACACACACACACACACACACACAGACACACACACACAGAATGGGTTTGAAGACAAATTAAATAATTGAGGCCTGGAGTGTGTATGAGTGTCTAAGAGGTGAGTGTATGAAATAATAAACATAGAGAGAGGCTTTGAAAGCTGGAGGTGGGGGTGGGGGTGGGGGTGGGTGGGGAGGAGGGGACCGGGGGCATTGTACAGGGGCATGAGAATGCCCTATTTGGCCTCTGATTGGCTTGAGGCGATGGGGGGAGGCGGGGCATAGGGGCTAGATCCAGAGTTTGGATATAAAAGTTTAAGAGGCAGTTCGGTGAAGGATGAAGGAAAACAGAGAGAAGATGAGAGAAAGAGAGAGACAGAGACGGAGAGAAAAAGAAAAGGAGAGGAATAAAAAAGCAGGAAGCTCCATCTCACACCAAGACCATTATCCTCTATGGATGACCAGGAGGCAATTCATCTTTAATGCCTCGCAACCTTCGATCTCCGCAGACAGACACAGACACAGACACCGCCCAAACGGAGGAGAGCGAAAGATGGAGGGATGGAGGAGAGGGAGGCAGAGAGAAACAGAACAGAGAGAGACAGAGAGAGAGAGAAGAGAGAGAGAGAGATACCAGAGAGAGGGACTGGTGGTGGAGGAGTCTGGAGACGGTTGCCACGGGAATAAAAGATTGATGAGGAGACAGAGGTCTCGGTGGGCCTGCCAGTCCACGTAATTGGCTGATCCCCACCTCCTGTTGCCTCAGCTCACCAATGGAAACCTCTAACCTTCCAACTACGGCTGATTTGTTTGGATATATTTGTTTTGTTTTTATTTGTTTGTTTGTTTGTTTGTTTTTTCCCTCCCCACGCATGGTTGAAATGAAAAACCATGGTCTTAAACTCAAATTTGTAAAAATGTGGTCTGTCATATCCTTTCTCTGTTTTTCTTTTCTCTTTTCTTTGCAGTCAGTTACCCACCCCTCTCTCTCTCTCTCTCTCTCTCTCTCAGTCCCCCTCTTTCTGTCAGTCTCCCTCCCTGCAGTTCAGTTCACTGATGCTTCATTTAGAGGATAATCGGACCAATGTTATCAAAACATACACTCGGCACATACGATACGACATTTTAAATGTCCATGGAATATTGACTAGCATACAAACAGCAATACGTCTCTCTCTCTCTCTCTCTCTCTCTCTCTCTCTCTCTCTCTCCTTCTCCTCCTCCTCTTTCTCTTGCTTTCCCACTCATCCTCCAATTTCATCAAACACGACACGGGCGATCCGTTTGCATTCCTAGACACAGGGCGACCCCTGCTGGTGGACGGTAGAAGTGCAGGCACGTTTCGGGCCGCCCCTCTCCCTGTGTGTTAAATCGCCCATGAAATCAGATTGGCACCGGTCCCGCCATGCCAGCCCCGCCACCTTCCTGTTCTCCCGGGGGTCGCTCTCCCCGTGAGAGGGGAAGCGCTGTCGATTCTGGAACCAGAGCATAGAGTCCGCCTTCCTGTCCCTTGTACCGCATTTTGTCTCGGCAAGCTTCGTGGCTCCGCAGTAAGGAATTTAAATATAGATATTTGGGGAAAACCCAGGTGGACAGAACAAGGCGACCCTGACCCCGGAGACAAATCAGAAAAATTAGGGCCGGTTCTTCAGTACATATCTCCGTTTCTGCTTTCGCCTACTTTGTGGAACTCGTGTAGTGAAGCATACACTCTTAGTTGTGCTGATTCACAGGGATGTTGTGAGCATAAAAAAAGCTGTTTTGGTCTTTTCGAAATGACATCTAAGTGTCTTTTATGCAAATAACAGCCTCTCTACAGGATAAGCTGTTTGCTCTTTTAACTCCGTACAAACAGACTTGAACAATATTTAACACATTATGTCTTACAGAATTTGTCAGCTCATTTTTCACTCGTGTCTCATCTATACATAGCGCTCCATTTTTCAAAACCTTTGAGCAAGAACATTTAAGCAGACATTCCAGTCGCTGCTTTTTTCTGTTTTCACCACAAATCGCTGCGAAGCTAGACTGTCCTTTATATCAACAGTGTATTCCATCAAAACCGTTATTCAATATGATGGACGAATAACCGTAGCGGTCGCTGTCAATACAAGCTTGAGTTGCGATCGGTGTGTTCACTCAGCGAGGGTCCCTCGGGAGAACAAAAAAGCATCACAGAAGATGCAGGTGTGTTTTAGAACACACTCCGCGCTACATTTGAATGGCACCTGTTTAACCCGTCAGGACTGAAGGCGAGGATCATTTTGCGCAGAAAGAGAAAGTTCGTATGAGCTGCTACAGCGCACTGCTTCATGCGAATGTACATAAAACATTCAAAAGAGTCCATTTCCACTCCCATATGTTGTTTCAAAACAACGTAAAAGAGTTCACAATCCTTAGACATTATATTAAAAAAGATAACTGTTAGGGTTTTTTCGTATTCGGGCAAAGTCAGGAGTTCATTCGATAGGCGTAACGTTGTGACTCCTCTGCTGGAACAGAGGGCTCGCTCTTTACTGTAGGGTTTGCTACTTCACTGTAAACACTCAGCAGGAGCTGTTATTGTGGGCGCATCGCTTAAGCGACTTGTTGGTTCCAATAGTTTAAGATCTGGGTTGTCATATTCAACCAATAGGAAATACGTGATGAGCCACAGAAACGGTAGGGTATCACACTGGACTCTGTAGCCACGGCAGCTGCATTATGTTAAAGCCTTAATCAACCGGAATTTCGATACAGTTCCGTTTCTATTTATAACACTGTTTGTGGCATTTTTCT
>CM040750.1:36181885-36204385 GCA_022829145.1 Albula goreensis
CCTCCTCTCCCTCCCTCTCTTTCCCTCCTCCTCTCCCTCTCTCCCTCCCTCTCCCTCCTCCTCCTCCAGTCCCAGGCAAGGGCGTATGAGGGAGAGTTCCAGCACGATCAGGCCTTAATTCCGTGGCCCATGTCCCCCTGTCTGATCACACATGTCCAGGCCGGGCGGCCGGCTCATAAATACCTGCTTCCTGTCATCTCCCAGCAAGAGGTCCCAAAGGACCGCGCACTGTCTCAACCTCATTCGCTGTCAACGGCCTTCTTTGATTCATTAGGGGCTTTGATTGGATGGGACCCGCCCTTGGCCTTGCCCCCTGAGATGTATGGGATAGAGACATAATAAAAACACCAGCTGTAGGTCTAGGTCAGGTATAGAGCTGCATGACGCTAATTTAACCCTCCTGTCATGATGGGATCTAAATGGACCTGCTTCAGCTTTTATCATCATGTGACGCCCACAACATAAGGGAAATGAACATGCAAAAGTGAATTTGATGGATTGTTTGCTTTTCAAAACATCTCTATCCCATCGGGGTACAAAGACACTGCTCAGGTCGAAGTTGACCCCGTCGTTCACCATTGTGGCTGAGTAAGGTACAGAGTACTAATAAAATACCACAAAGACTGTTTAGTTCTTGCTGTGAAATCAAACGTTATAATGTTGTTTTAATTGTAGATGAATAATTATTTGGTAATTGAGGTAAAGAGGTAGCGGTTACTGTTTAGCCAAGCCTGGCTGAAATGGACCTGTGACCATAACTGCCCCAGATCCCAACATGACAGGAGCGTTAAGTGGGTGTTTGTGTAGCTCAGACGGAAGGGTTTGTTAAATTAAACGGGCACTTTTACAGAGTTTTAACCAGGACAGGGATGCAAATAAATTCTCTTTTTGTGCACATTTAGTATTCTTGCTGCGGCTGTGCGGTTTTTCTCGGATGATTTTGCAGCTTCACTTATTCGCTTCAAGGCAGGTTTGTTAGCCTGCTCTTAAATAGGGGTGTCAAACTCATGTCCTGGAAAGCCATGGCATCTGCTGGCTTTTGTGTGTGTGTGTGTGTGCGTGTGTGTGTGTGTGTGTGTTCGTGTGTGCGTGTGTGTGCGTGTGCGTGCGTGTGTGCGTGTGCGTGCGTGCGTGTGTGCGTGCGTGTATGTGTGTGTGTGTGTGTGTGTGCGTGCGTGCATGGGTGTGCGTATATGTGCGTGTGTGTTTGTGTGTGTGTGTGCGTGCGAGTGTGTGCGTGCGTGCGTGCGTGCGTGTGTGCGTGTGTGTGTGTGAGTGTGTGAGTGCGTGTGTGCGTGTGTGCGTGTGCGTGCGTGTGTGCGTGTGTGTGTGTGTGTGTGTGCGTGTGTGCGTGCGTGCGTGCATGCGTGTGGTGCGTGCGTGTGCGTGCGTGCGTGCGTGTGAGTGTGTGTGCGTGTGTGTGTGTAAGTGTGTGTGTTTAGGTGTGTGAATGTGCTTCTTTTCAAATAGCTCCCAATTTAGGACCCATTTTTACCAACTTCCTTTGACTTAAATGAATCACTTATCTGCTGAAACACACCAAAAACCTGCAGAAACTGCAGCCCTCCAGGGGGCTGAGTTTGACACCCCTCTCCAAAGCCTCTCTCTCCCCCACCGCTGCCTGAGGCATGAGAGGAAGTCCCAAAGGCCAGTCATTTCTGAGGGTGGAAGTGGGAATCCTGTGCCTCGTTTTCATTCCTCAGAATTGTCTAAAATACCTCACTTTTCATGCAAAAATGTAAAATACATCTTTTGGGAAAGAAGGTGCAATAAAAAACATGTTATTCAATATTTTAATAGTTATTTTATACAACCCACTCAAAGAAATTTGGCTTCCTCAAGTAAATAAGTAATGAAATGTGTTTGATTCGTCTTTGGATATGCACAGATAAAGGTACTTGGTGTGTGTGTGGTTCAGTTTTGTAGCCTCTAACTGAGCTGAGCCAACTCTGCACAGGAATTTATGGAAAGAATTAAACTGTGATTGACATCAGCAAAGGTCAAATCACATCATAAAAATGTATTTTACAAAATTTTATAACATAGCTTTCCTGAAGTTCATTGCTTATTACATGAATCGAAATGAGAAAAAAAAAATGGGAAACTGGAACCAACGGGACAACTGGTCACCCCAGGCCCATGGAAATAGGAGATAATAAGAACACCAGAAATGAAATGAAAAATACAGATATAATATAGAATTTGTAAAGTTCGTTTAGCATGGGACAGAGGAGCCCTGAACTTAAGCATTTTCTCCACACTAAAGAAATGCAGAGCTGAACACTCCCACTGGTTCCCCCTCGCCAGTCCCATGCAGGCTCCAGAGTTCCAGAGTTCCAGAGAGGGCCCGTTTGACTCGCGCTGATGTTTTTCAGCTAAATATATCACATCCCGTAGTTTCAAAACACTTCTGCATAATGACCCATGTCTGAAAATCGCCATGTCAGTGAAAAGATACTGCCAGTATATGGCTGTAAAAAGATCATTTTCTCACTTCTTCCAAAAAACGATTTCCCACATGCCGTCACATACATTTCTTCATATATTACAAACTTGGTGTAGCTTTCCTTTGTGTTTTGTAAGGTTACTGAGCCAATGAGTGGGTGTTACTTTTTCAGCAAGGTTTGGGACTTATTCATAACCTCTTTCTGCTTTCTGTTTCATCAGTGTATCTTTAAGTAAGGAGGTTAGCTTTGACTTGGATGAGGACCATGACCGTCAGGTTGAGATCATAAAATATCACGTTGTCATGCATTACACGTTAATGCAAACTGTGGGTCCAGCCGGGGGAGTAGATGGCGAGGGGGAGCGGGTGGGGTGCATTTCAGCAGCAATGTAGTGAGGACCTTACCCATGGTGTCCAAAGAGTCCGCTCTTAAGGATTACTTTTTATTGGCTTCAATCGAGTAAAACCGGTAGGTGATTTGTTAGTTTTTAAAAGGGGGACACCCCCTGCCCCCACACCACCAACCCCTCATCCCCTTAAAATCGCCTACCGAGTAAAGCGTGTGTGCTCGCATGTTTATGTGTAAATATGTGTCATCTATATGTGTAGATCCTGTCGATCCATTCAGTAAATGTGAAGTAATTATAGGTACTCGTGGTAATTGTCGCGGTAAAATGCCCTAGATGGACTCTAAGCGTGCTGTTGTTTACTCAGTCCGAACACGTCAGGCATTACGGTAAATAATCTCAGTGTTTCAGTGCTTCCACTCCCCTCTCGTGGGAAGCTTAATGAAGCTTTGCCTATTTTTTTATTTATTAGAGTACGTTTCATTTCCATCGATTTGTGTGTCAGGTCAGCGGGCGGTCTATTTGCATTCATTTATTCCAGTGTTTCCCAACTTGTTTAAGCAGGCGTAGCCAGTGAAGTGGTTGGCTAGGGGTTTTAGCGTCCCATAAAGACTAAACTGGGTCATCGATGTGACTCCGGGCTTATTTTGGCAAAAACTGTTCATCTCTACATTATTTTTCAACAACAAAAAAAAACATATCAAAGTTTTATTTATCACAGTTGTTAATTTTATGTATTTTTTTAAAACAAATGATTTTAGGGTTTCCTTGCATAGTCAGAAGATTGTGCCACATTAATTTGCATGTACTGTTCTATTCGACGACACACTATTAGGATGCAGTTAACACCGTGAAAATGTCGCAGTGAATTTTTTTCAGCTGTCAAATAATGGAACACCAAGGGCAGTCTATGGAGCGTGTAACCTAGCCCTCCTCCATCAATCAAACAATGCCAACATTAAAAAATATATCAGTGCTCTGGGTCTCACGCATTACCATTTGCATGTATTTCATAAAGAATACATCTCTTTCCTTTTTCGAGAAATGGCAATGTAATTGCCAAAACCAAAATTATACAGGCCATGGGAAATAGGAATTATGATACTTGCGTGTACTCATTTCACGCTTGACAGACCACCACCTTTAACCGGGAGGAGTGCGGCTCTGTTCAGTTTTGGACGTAGGTATTCTAATAATGGAAGTCTTCCTTTTTTAATTGGACATTGTTAAACTGACATATCAGTCTCCCAGTGAAATATCCCTTCCATGTAAATTATAATTGAAACGTCTTTTATTTCCGCACAATCGCCCACAATGAGAGCTAGCGTCTGTGTTGTGCCGCGTAAACTTGGCCCTGTTTATTTTGCAGCATAAACTACTTTAGTTTTTTTTTTTAAGGTTGTTGCTGTTGCTGTTGTTTTTATGGCGTTGCAATTTGCTGGATTCAAATTGTGCTTCAGTTGCTGTTTCATGAGATATTGCTCATTGTGAATACAGAACTCTGAACTATCTATGCGAGGAAACTATGCAGATTTGTGCGCATGGTCGAGGGTGCTGTGCGAATAACTTGGCACTGAAAGCATTAGCCCACCATTCGGCATCAGCAGATCCATACAAATGAACCTGTTCACCACACTCATCCCAGAAAAGTTAGCATTATACAAGAGAACAAAGCATGTCGCTTATACTTCAGGGAGAATCTCAATTTCACCCACTTTATCTGGTTACATTTCCTCATCTACATTTTAATTTATTGCATTATTAGTAGATGCCCTTATCCAGAGTGATGCATGGTTTATATTATGTATTTTAATGTACATAAGTGGGTTTTTAATGTATATGGTAACATAAAGAGGAATAGGGCCACTTCTGAATAAGGCGAGTTCCCCTCGTTTTCTCTGAATTCCTGATACTCAGTTCACCTCTCCCTTTTAAAAAACACCCTCCACTCTCCCTCCTCCCTCTCACAGAGTCCCAGCCACAATTAGGCCCATGCACACACAAACACACACACACACAGACACACACTCTCTCACACACACACACACACACACACACACATAAGCACACACATTCACATACACCTGCCCCTAACCCCTCCCCACACACCCCCCAACACACACACACATACATACAAGCATGCCCCTCCCACACACACATTCTCACACACACACATACATACAAGCATGCCCCTCCCACACACACACTCGCACACACACACACACACATACATACAAGCATGCCCCTCCCACACACACACACACACACAGACACACACACACACAACCCTCCCAAACCTCCATTTGCTCTTAATTGTTGAAGAACCCTTCTGGCACTATATAGAACCATCAAACAGCCATTAACAAACCATTTTCTGTTTCCTTAGTACCAAAGTGTTCATTAATGGTTCATTAATAGTGTTTTACAGTACCAAGAAAAGGTTCTGTTATAAGCACAGAAACCTCTACTGGTGCTATTCAAGAACTTTACAGTGTGGAGCTCACATAGGCATTAAGTTGCAGATTCATTCAGACTGCAGTCATCATACTCCACTGCACCCGCTAACCCCCCTCAACACCCCCGCCCCTCCCCCATTTTTATCTCACTGTCTGTGATGGACGCAGGGCAGACATGTTCTGGAAACACACTGGCATGTTTACGAGCAGGGCACAGCCAAACTTTCAGCAGGGCACAGCCAAACTTTCAGCCTTCAGCTCGGCCATTCTAAATCATGGAGATCCACCTGGAGCCCCTCGGCCTCGGCCACCGAAACATGTAGCGGTAGACAGTAGGGCGGCAGTCTCGTCTCGTGTTATAGTTAGGGAGCAGTGCTAGTAACTCTGGGGTTGCAGGCTTGATTCCAAGGCAGGGAATAGCTGCAGTGCCTTTGGGCAAGGTCCTTCACCTGAATTGCTTCTGTAAAATGTGCAGCTGTGTAAATGGATGGCTTGTAAATTGCAAAGATGTTTAAGTTGTTTTTGGTTGCAGGAATCTTCTGAAAGCCTCGGATGTAATTTGTGAGCGTCCCAGACAGCACTGAGCATATCATGGGAGTGCAGCCCTGGGTGCTCGGGAGGAAAATAACAAGAGAAAACAAAATGCACTTTTCTGCATCCTTGAGACTACACACAGGGTGTGAGAGAGGGGAAAAATAACCTCTGTGTTTTGGGTTTAAAGTCCAATAAA
Source organism: Albula goreensis (assembly GCA_022829145.1). Taxonomy (NCBI): domain Eukaryota; kingdom Metazoa; phylum Chordata; class Actinopteri; order Albuliformes; family Albulidae; genus Albula; species Albula goreensis. The sequence continues at coordinate 36,187,865 of CM040750.1, forward strand.
TCACAGAACACCCTCCTTCACCTTCAGTTCAGGTCTCCTAAACCGAAAAAAAGGACCCTCGGCACAAATGAGTGATTTAACATGGACTCACAAGGCCGGCTTATTGGTTTAAAGAGGCTTAATAAAAAGAGTAACAGCATTATGTGCAGTTTATCAAATGAGAACAGCCAGTCTGTCAGACAGTCACCTTTTCAGATAACGCACTGTAACCTTAGTCGCTACTTCTATCAAAAGACCTCCATAAATCAAAAGTCACATGCAAGTGAGCCAGTGAGCGAGCAAGCACGCGTGTGTGCATTTGTGTGTGTGTGTGTGTGTGTGCGTGTGTCTGCACGTGTGTGTGTGTGTTTGAGTGTGCGCGTGTGTGTGTGCATGTGTGCGTGTGATTGTGTGTGCGCATGTGTGTGTGTTTGTGTGTGCGTGTGTGTGTGCATGTGTGTGTTTGATTGTGTGTGCGCATGTGTGTGTGTTTGAGTGTGCGCATGTGTGTGTGTGTGTGCGTGTGATTGTGTGTGCGCATGTGTGTGTGTTTGAGTGTGCGCGTGTGTGTGTTTGTGTGTGCACACATGTGTGTGTGTGTGCGTGTATGTGTGTGTGTATGCATTTGTGTTTGTGTGTGTGTGCGTGTGCGTGTATGTGTGTGTGTATGCATGTGTGTGTATCCGTGTGTGCATGTGTGTGGGGGTGTGTGTTTGTGTGTGTGCATGTGTTTGAGTGTGTGTGTGTGGGTGGGGGTGGGTGTGTGTGTTTGTGCGTGCGTGTGTGTGTGTGTTTGAGTGTGTGTGTGTGTGTGTGTGTGTTTGAGTGTGTGTGTGTGTGTGTTTGAGTGTGTGTGTGTGTTTGTGTGTGTGTGTGTTTGAGTGTGTGGGTATGTGTGTGTGTATGCATTTGTGTTTGTGTGTGTGTGCAGGTGTGTGTGTGTGCATGTGTGTGTGTGTGTGTGTGTGTGTATGTGTGTGTGGGTGGGGGATGGAGGAGAAAGGGGGGGGCTTATTTTGGCCTCTAAAAGTGGATTGTTCAGACTCCCCTACTTTAATATGTCCAGTCTAAATGTACGGCCGTTTCACAGTGGTAATGGTAATTCTGTGCTTTGCGTCTGCCTTGCAGGGGTTTCTCTCTCTCTCTCTCTCTCTCTCTCTCAAACTCCCTCTGCAGCTTAGATCTGTGGCACAGAGAAAGAAACACCCTAATGGGTCCTCATTATTCATTTGCACAGCCCTGGGAACCCCCCCCCCCCCCCCCCACCCTCGCGCACCCCTTTTCTTCCACCCCACATCCCCTCCAGCACCTGCTTGACCCTACTCCCCGAATTCAATGTCGCCCCGTCCTCCTCCTTGAGGTGCTCTGATTCCATCACCGCCACCCCCCCCACCCCCACCTCAATTGTTTTGTGTTAAATGTCAAGACTTCAAGAACAACATTTAAATTTTTCCTCCCAATAGGCTATCAAACTAATACTCTAATTAAGAGCAACCAGACAACAACTTAAATAAAGAGAATCTTCCCTGGGGGAGATATGACTCTCGTCTGCACAGTACTGAAATTTCAAATCCCCCCCCCCCACACACACACCCATGTTCCAAGCATAACATGAATGTGAATGCAATCTCCTCCATTGTAACCAGCAGAGGTAGAAAACCAAAGCTTCGCAAAGGTAGAAAGACTATCGTATTTTTAGTCAGAGGTACAGCCTTGCACTAAACCAGCTTTTTTAATTATCACAACTCTTCAGCCAGGTAGACAAGTTCATTTGTGAAGTCACCTGTTTCAGTGTACAGGTAGAATGAATGAATACACTTTTCGGAGGCCACAGTTTTCCTCTACTGAACAACACCAGTCTCCAATCTGGAATCTTTATGTCACCTTCATACTTTCTGCATCCTCGGCCACGTCCCCTTTACCCACAATTCCTCAATCCAAAATGTCGCGCTAACGTTACGGTAATGTCGGCGCTGCGTTTGTTTACAGCACCGTTGTGCGTGGGAAGGGTTGTCAGTTTTATGGCTCGGTTCATATAAACCAGATTTACAGGCCTTAATGAGACTGGCAGACGGGGTACACAGTAAAGCTTCGGCAAGCTGTTTTTCCTTCCTTGTAATGAAGAACTAACAGGAGTTTTCACATATAAGGTCACCTTGAAGTACAGATTCAAGTGGAGGGATTATTCTCTTCTATTCTCTTCTCTCTCTCTTTCTCTGTCCCACTCTCCCCTTCATCTGAGCCACTCCTTTCCTCTCTGTACATTTCTCTCTCATGTTCCCCCTTTCTTCCCCCTCTCTTTCCCTTTCCCTCTATCTCAGTACCTCTCTTTCATCCTTCTCTTTCCATCACTCTCCTCATTTTTTACCCTTCATATCTCTCTCTGTCTGTCCCTCTCCTTCTTTCTCTGTACCTCTCTCTCGTCCTTCTCCCTTTCTGACTCTCTTCCCTCTTTTCTTTGCCTCTGCATCATTTCTCTGTCGCATTCCTTCTTTCTCTCCCTCTGTCTCTTTGTGTCTCCCCTTCTCTCCGTTTACCCTCCGTCTCTCACCCTCCCACCTCTCTCTCTCTCCTCTCTCTCTCTCTCTCTCTCTCTGTCTCTGTCTCTCTCTCTCTCTCTCTCTCTCTCTCTCCCTTTCTCCACTATATTCACTCAAGCCAAAGGCATGTACACTATATCATATTCTGGTACTCTACCTGGACCTAAAACAATTCATTTTTAGTGTTAAAATACTTTTAAAAGCATTATCAATCCTGCCAATGTGCCCCCACTGCAGACATCTTTTCAGACTGCACTTTGCCCCCCGTATCCCCCCTTACTGTCTTTTAAAAAGAGTACCCATTCTCTCCATACACACTAACCAGCACTACTAATCATCGTTCTTTGCAGCACTGCGCTGATGTTTTGGCGCTGATGGATTTGATAGTACATACGCACATATTTTTGAATAAGTGCACTTCCTATAAGTTGTTTTTCAATCATAAGCATCTGCAAAAATGATTGCAATGTAAATGTAAAATGTATAATTATGGAGCATGATTATGTATTTCATATCTCAGATCATTTCTGAGCTGGTGTAGGCCCTACGCTGGTTCCCATGGCTGGTGAAGGAACATTGCGTGGTATTTGGTATTTCTGGAGTCTGAGCTGAACAGATACAGTGGAGACTGCAGGGTCAAAACAAGAATATTAAAAAAAAAACCTGTCCAATTTTTATTTGTCTTAGCCAAGACAAAGAAGCTGCTAGTAATACAAACATTTAAAAATATTTGCATAGTGAGATTGACTGTTTATATAAAGTCGCCTGTGTGTTTGTGGAATGAAAATGAATGTGATGCAGTTTAGAATGCAATCAGAGGCCAAATACATCACAGTGTGGCACAGGCGAAACACTCTCTCACACCGAGGAGGACAGCACATTTTACCTAATGTCAAACTGGCCTTAATAGTCTGGATTGTGCCTAAATACAGCCCAATACACACAGGTATGATCACACTCATATATACATACACACATACACATACACATACACACAAATGTACACATATATATGTGTGTGTGTGTGTGTTCATATACGTGCATAAATACTTTCTCTCATGTCTCTCTCCACCCTTCCCCCTTCCCTTCTTCTCTTCCTCTCTCCCCATCTTTATCTCTCTCTCTCTTCCTGTCAGTCAAGAGTGCGGTAAGTGCGGGGGGTGGGGGAGGATGGGGGGGGTTATTTCAGAAGTAGGAGACCAGCTGTTCTTTCCTCAGCCTTGAAAGGGGGAAAGAGGGCTTTCAACAACATATTAGATCTTCAAGAGGACTGAGATCCTCCGTTTCTGTGTGTGTGAACGCATGTGTATGGCTTTGTGTGTGTGCGTGTGTGTGTATGTGTGTGTGTGTGCACGCACGCACGCCTGTGTGAGTGTGTTTCTGGCTGTGTGTATGTATTTGTCTATTTTTCTTCTCCCATAGTGAACTGCAAGGCCAAATGCACTTTTTGTGATCACAATAAATGAGAAAATGGTTATTCGTGGGTCCAAGGCTCAGCGGGATGTAAGTGCAGATTTAGTGCATCTGCCTTTCTTCATTTCTTTTTTTTTTTGGTCTTCTGTTATTGAGTAGCTAATGTTATCCAGGATGATCCATAAAGCACAAAAAGTGCAGTCTCTGAAAAAGGTGCAAAAAAAAAAAAAAGTGTTATTTTTATTTATTTATTTATTTATTTATTTATTTATTTATTTATTTTTTACAAATGATCTACTCTATCATCACACAAACACACCTCAGGGGATACTGACATGGCCAAAATACAGCCAAATACAAATAATTATGTGTGTTCTTTTCCAATAGAAAACATACCCAGCAGTTCAGTGTGTTAGTATCATGGATGGTTTCCTGGCACATGTAAATATTGACATTGTTAAACCGGTTACCACAGTCACTTATCATGGACTGATGTGGTGTTGTACTGATGCCTGTATACCTGCCAAATGCTGCCTCAGGTGACAGGTGGTTGTGGTGATCACCTGAAAAATGCTAATATTTACATACAATAGGAGGCTACCCATGAGAGAAACACATACTGCACCATGTTTAGGTGCTTGACTGGGACCTGGAAGGTTGGTGGTTGAAGCCCCAGCTTGGCCACAGTAGGATCACTGCAGCTGTTGGTCCCATTACTCTTTACGACACCTGGATGGGACTGGCCCCAGCTGTGGATACATGTGTCAGATAAAAACCAGTACTGTGATGTAATCTAATGTCTCGTAGTATCAAAATGACAGGTATTCACTAATTTGTGATTAGTAACAGTATGCAGGTATCTATCTGGATCTCACACCTGCCCCCTACAGTCTCAGCACCTGTTTGCCGGTTTTGGATACGCACGGAGTACCCCAGTCCGGCACGGCTTTGATGTTGTGAAATCTTTAGTGTGGGCACAGTGTAGTATGATGGTTATAAACTGGAATCATGTATAACCTCTGCCAGACCAAACTGCAAAAACAAAACAAGGGTTAAATAAAAAAAATCTTTAAATAGCGTGTATTTTGACATCACCTTCATATTTTTTCTAAACCATCAGGGTTCCAAAAATACCCACAGCCCCAATGCATGCATATCCCTGGAATCTAGTGTATCATAAAAAAAATATGCAGGTGTTATATTTATTTAGCATGTAAATTCTGGGTTTAGATGTGTGTAAAACTCCCTCAAACTCCTACTTTGCGCAATCAGAGGACTGAGCAGAAGTTGTAATCAGTGAAAGCAGGTGGCGTAGCGGGTGGACGGAGCGAATCCCTGCAGACACTGCGAATTCCCCTCAGGACCTGGAGCTGAACAGCCCTGCTTTGCAGCCGGCCGCTCTCTGTTCTCCTAACCCCGGGGTACGTCCAAAAACACTACTGCTACATCCTTCCCTCACTTCGTCGGTAGATCAAGAAATGGGTGAAAGCAAAATGGTCTTATAATGACAAAACAGCCAAAGAAAAACTGCTATATCTGCACAAGGAAAGTATGTACCACATTTTGACTTATGTCTTCCCCAGGCAATGGGGAATGATACTGAGATCCAGTAATATGCCAGAACAGGTCAGTTCACATCTACCGAGCTTGTTTTTTTCAAACAGGAGAAAAAATAATACAGCCTGCTCTTATCCAGAACTTGCACGTTTGTGTTTTGTATGTGTAAGATGGCTGCCCATTCATACACTACAGCCATGAAACACAGGGACAGAACAACCTGCACAGGTGTGCAGAACAACAGACGTCATAAAAATAAGACAACAAATCACAACATGTGTGGTCTGCACATGCACTAACTATTATGAAAAAAATAAACTGCCAACAGGTGGCGCAGTTTCATCTACATTTCCTGTACGCACACACACATTTTGCTACCAGATCAGTGGCAACATTTTTTAAAACACTAAAACAATATTTGGCAACTTAATGTCAAATGTGATTAATCCCTGATATGTATCACATGGCGTTACTCACCTTGCGATTGTGTACAGTATTCTAATGAATTTTGACAGGAAGTACTGGAAAGGATTTATAGAAAAACAGTTCCAAAATTACACCACGCAGCTAAGGTATGAACACCCAAATAACTCCCTTTTTCCAGATTTGACTTTCAAATATCTCTGTTTTCACAGATGTTTTTCAGTTGTAGCCTTGTGAGGCTGTGTAACTATGTAAAACATATATATTGGGATTTACTGAGCCATTAATTTTTCATCCACATAAAGTTTTCTTTTTCACCATTGTTTGAGAAGCTCGTCATCAGTCTGAGATTTGCCGTGTTGAGGCTCTCTGCTTCCTGGAAAAGAGCTTGATAAAAATGGACAAAATCATTATCTGTCTTCTTATTCTCCTCTGATTAATTGGTGCTGTGCTTTTTAAACTGCGGTGGCTAGAGAGTCCCCTGGTGGACAAATATCGAAGTACAATTTAAAGGCCTCTGCTGCAGAAGGCAGGAATCACTGGGATTTTTCTAGCAAATCTTCACAAACAGTGCGTAGAGCAGAAATGAGAGCAGTGTTTGCACTGTATCACCCAAAAAGTGTGCAAATTTTTTAACATGATTTTAAGGAGCCCTGCATCTTTGAAGTATGTCAGTGTAAATGACATCTTGGAGAGTTGCTCAGATCCTGAGCTTCACCACTGCTGATTGGGCCAAAGAGGCTCCGCCCACATCTCTCATATTCCGCGTGTCACAAAAGGACATCGGTAGGGAGCTGGTGTTCCCTCACAAAGATAATTTAATATAATATGTAATGAAAAATGTTGTATTAAATTATGAAAGAATGCAAAATTACAAGCCCTTCCACTCTAGTGGTCTCAGACTTTTGGACCCCACTGTATATATTGCTTATCAAATTATTATCAATCAAATTACACATGCTACTTCTGTGAAACTTCAAATTTACTGCCATTGACTCATACAAAAGGGATAGGTGACAGTTCTTTAAGAGTTTACTGGTCAATTATAACTCTGCAATTATCGTTTTGGTACAGGTTTTTCGCACTTTAACAATTCTAACATTTAAAATTAATGTGCAAATTGCTGATGTCACAACCCGGGAGAAAGTATATAAAGTATAATATTGGTTATTCTCAAAGCATTGTGGTTTAAGTTTGGTCAACATTACATATCATAGAGCACAGTTTGTTGTCAAACTGGTAATATAAAAACACATGGCTAAAAATACTCTTTTTAGCAATTTCAAAACGTGTCCGACTGTCATTCTTTCTGATGTCGAGTGGGGATGGAGCCACACTGTCGCTTCGAATCACGGGGACAAAAAGGAAAAATCTGATTTCCCTGAAACCGAACTCCGACAGAGATCGACAAGTTACAAATCCTGTGGAAGAAGAGATTTGCATTTCACACGGTTGCAAGCTTTGAAACCCAACACTTCTTTCCTCTCTCTGCAACTGATTGCGATTTGCATTGTAAATTAAAGCTTTCTGGAAAAGGAGTCAGATTTGTTTTTGTCTTTTTTTTCTCTCCCCATGAATTTGAGAGCTGAAGAAACCTTTGATTCATTCTGCTTCTCTCATTTTTCTTGTGTTCTTCCATTTCGTACCAGGAGGATTATAGAAACAAAAGTTATTATGAGCTCACATCTACTGAGGAATGAGATGAGCGAGAATTGAAAAGGAGTACACTGTCTTGGTAAGAGCACACACATGGTCTTGTCAGCCAATCAGATATAATCTTGTGATAATAAGCAGGTGTCTATGCAACATTGACAGAAATGTTCTTTGCAGGTAACAATCTTGGGCATTTGGTGGGAGGGGATATTTAAGGTGTTAATTAAGGGTTTGTTGTCCCGCCTGTTTGAACTCTTCTTTTGTAGGCAGCGTTTATCAGCAGGGGGCTGATAGGATGGGTGTCATTAAGGCATGAGCATCCTGGCGAAGGCACTCACCTCTCAGCTCATAGCCTGCTAAACACGGCCTTAGTTCTGAGAGTGACCCTCAGCATGTGAAGGGTTTGTGCCAAGACACTTTAAACAGCTGGAAACACACACACACACATGCACACACAAACACACAGACACACACACACACAGATACACGCACACACACACACACACACACACACAACGCACACACACACAGATACACGCACACTCACACACACACACACATGCACACACGCACATGCACACACACATGCACACACAACACACACATGCACACACAAACACACACACACACACATTCACACACAAACGCACACACACACACAGATACACACACACTCACAAACACACACAGATACACACACTCACACACAGACACACACACAGAAACCCATACTCACACACAGACACACTCACAGACACATGCAGACACAAACACATACACACACAGGCAAAACACACACACACTCACACTTAGACACACACTCACAGACACATACACACACACTCACCGATGTGTGTGTATGTGTGTGCCCATTATATTCTTAACACAGGCCCTACCCACTCAACCACAGCTGCAGAGACCCTCTGTGCAGGCTTGTTATACACAGGGTGGGTTGGGGGGGCAGCGTTAGTGGGGGGTGCCTCACTCTGACATCAGCAGTAATGAGCACCTTGGACTCCCACTGCCCCAGCGAGGCAAAGCACGTCCGGGGAGTGGGGACTGGGGGGGGGGGGTGTTAGCAGGAGCTGGGCAGGATAGCCTACGTGCTGCAGCTCAGGTGAGCAGGGCCCAGGTAAGCGCAGCCGCCGGCTGACAGGTGAGATTAATCACGGGAGGTGTGTAGCGCTGGGTTACAGTGGCAAGCTGTATTTCACACCTGCCATGGCGAGAGAGACATCTGGAGCTTTCAAACCTGGGCGCAGGTGCTGCCCACGCATGCACAGAATAGTTTCATCACACCGCACTCACACATTAGCCTGTGCAGTACATCCACATGTTAGCCTCCTGCATACACTCACTGCTTTTACACTCTCACATTGGCCTAATACACTCACATATTACCATCCACATTTACCTGTTAGCCAGTTAAACTCATTATATTGTTAAATACAATATTAACCTTCAACAATCATACATTAGCATGGGTTTATTAGCCTTAGAAAGCTCACATTGTTAGCCCTCTGCATTCACCTTTTAGCCTGCTACCTTCATATATTAACCTGTCATACTCACATATTAGCTGGCTACATTCACATATTAACATGCTATACTCACATTTTAGCTTGCAAGGCTCATATATTAGCCTACTACACTTATACATTACCAGGAGTCTATTAACCTTACCATGCTCACATATTAGCCTGTGGCACTCTATCGTTAGCCTGCAGCTACGTTCACACCATTAGCTTGCTATGGTGTGAAGGTGGAGTCATGTTCTTACTTCAATTTGGATGTAATGAGGAGAAAACGAGCTGACCCATGGAAAAAAAAAAAGGAAAAATACAGTTCAAAACACAAAACGTTTCGCCCGTTTTCATTTTTTTCATACTTGTTCTTCAGTTCATGTGTAATCTTTTTACATGTTTTTCAACAACAAGGACTACAAGAAGAATTACCAGACATCTGGTTACAGCTCAGAACATTCTTTACCTGTGTCACAGAGAACAGTTAACCCCGTTTTAGAGCCTGAACACAGCCTCCCAGGCAGAGGGCAGAGGGTTACGCCTGCCCACACACACATACAGAAAGAGCTGCAGCTCTCAGACTGTAAGCATGCTGGAGAATTTATGTTCCTGCCAAAAAAAAAGAGGTTAAAAATGTAAACAGCAAATTGAATGGCTTTCAAAACCAAGCCACCAGCGTTTGCTCGCAAATCAAACCTCCTGTTGTCTGGTGTCTGTAGGACATAATGGTGAGCTGGGTCTTGCAGGTTTGAGCCCGAAATGGGGCATTGCTGGAATACTCCTTAACAAGATATTGAACCTGACTAAACTTTACTAAAATAACCAGCTATAAACATGGACATTATTATAATGGACATTAAACATACATTACTTTTTAAGTAATAGTAACACAGCTCCAGCTGGGAGAAGATAGAAGAGGAGAAAAATGGGTGAAAATATCTGCCAGTGGCATGAGAAACACTTGACAAGATTTCTTAAAACAAGGAATTTCTTAAATTACGAAATCTATTCGTGGAGTTGCTATTCGTAGGTAGTAAAATGAATCTTAAAACCAAGAACAAAAACAAGAGTTATTGAACTGAATTTAAGTTTATAATGAACATTAAGATTTTTTTTTTTGCAGTGAAAGGTGGCAACATTAAAGAAAGAATGGATGGAGAGGGGGGAGAGGCTGGAGCAATGCGGGAGGAAGACAGGCAATTTTGGGCTCGGATGGGCCCGACTTCATTTCGCTGGCTCAGGGTGGGTGACTCTGAGTCAGCTGCATCCCCTCTAGTCAACATGGAGTATGAAGTTTGAATTTGATGATAACTAAAGAATTTAGCAATCAGCAACGAGGGGTTTGACCCTGTTCAGGGTTTGAGGGTCTACACCCAAAATGCTCAAAATACTCTTGCTCAGGAACAGCAACACAAGCAAAAGACTGCCTCTTCATAACTAGTGCCTGTCAAAAACGATTGGGAAACATTTTGGGGTGAAGCCTGAAAAGTTGGGGGTTTGAGGGGTACAGAAGGGGGTACTAAAGTGCCGCTAACTAATCCCCCAGATTTCTAAATCTCATCTGGTGACTTTGCTTTTGAGCACCCCCAAAAATGGTGCCATTTCTGATTGAATGTGAGAATTAAGACTCTGTGGGCTGGATGAAGTGTCTGGAACCCAGATTCAAATTCACCTGGCGACTATCCCTCACCATCACCCCAAGAGACTTCAAAACACGACATCTGCTTCCTCTGGCGGCCTTCCTCCTTACTCCACAGGGACATCATTTGCGGTACTAATAATAATAATTTTTTAAAATATTAATCCCCATATCGCTCCGTAAGACACGCACTATGTGTCCCACTTACAATTTGAGGCAGTCCCCTGAGGTGTGTGAGGGGGGTTGGGGGTGTAATTTGGGAGCTTTAAATAAATAAAGGCAAGAAGCTCAATCGGCTTTTCTGCAGGTCTTCAGGCCGATACGTACTCCAGAAATGCAAGCTGCAAGCAGCCCCCCACAGGACAGGGTCCGGCCTCTCGTAGCTCGTTCTGGCGCGTACGGACATTCTGCACTCAAAGCCTGGGGTTTTACACAGTGGCTACGCATGCATTCCCCAAGTCTGACAATATTCAGCACAAAAAAATACATATAATAAACGAGGAAAATGATATCTGCCTGTAACCGCGCTTTTGAGATGGAGCTCAGAGGTTTGTGATGCCATCTACATCCTGCATGGTGAGAAACATATGAAAATGCTTTTAATGAAATATTGATTGCACAGAGCAGCATGGTAAAACCTCCACAGGCAGCATTACAGAGGTGCTCCACTGTTATTCCTTTGGAACAAAGATCCCTCCACGCCATGCACCTGCATTAATATTGCAGGGGCCGCACCTCCATCCTCAGTGTCCTCTAAGACTGGCTTCCCTGGGGTTTCTGCTTTATCTGATCTGGGCATATATGAACCTGCTGTCTGTTCCTCAGGAGTTTAGAGGCACTAATCCATAGGCTGATTGTGACAGTCGACCGTAGTTCCGTTTGACAAACTGGGAATTGGAAGAAGAGCAGGCATTACCATGAGAAAAGACTAGGCCAATCAGAGAAAGAGATGGAAACTGTATTGTTCTTGCTTTTTATTTAACGGGCCCCCCACCTGACCAATGTGCATGCGTGCAGGCACACAAATGCATGCACATACATGCATTCACTCATACACACGTGCATGCATGTGCACACACAAACGCTCACACATGCATGCACCCACAGCCACACGTGCATGGGAACACAAGCACGGACTGCAATGCATTTGCACACAAATGTACATGTGCACTTGTGCATGGACATGCATACACACACACACACACACGCACATACATACATGCATAAATGCATAGGCAGTCAGACACAGACACTCATACACACACACGCTCACACATGCAAGTACAGTAATGCACACACACGCAGTCATACACACACATTCACACACATACATGCACACACGCACACGCACAAAAGGACAAAGGGAAGTGCTCTCTGTGATCTATGTAGGACAAGCTGCTGAGAGCAGGAAGTGAGAAGTGAACGAGATGAATGTGGAGGAGACGTTCGATGTGAAGTGGCGTTTGAGCGCGCGTGTCGTGGTCCTGAGGCGTGAGGGCCTGGCCGGTCCTGGCTGATTTACTTTAGATCCAAGCCATGGGTAAATTGGAATTCATGAATCATTCTGCCAACAGCAGCCCAAGATGGATCACCTGTGTTAAAATGGGGGGGGGGCTCTCCCCTTCTTTTCTCTTTCAGTGTTTTTTAGAAATCATAAGAAAATTAATTTTTCGAGACAGACGAGCGACTCCGTCCGCTAACCGAAATTATAGAGACTGACAACCCCAATTGTGGTACTCGGCTCAAAGAGTACAAAGACTTTTTTTTTTTTAAATAATTTTTCTAAAATCAGTGCTAGTCACACCCCCATGCCACCCCCCACTGTGTGCAGAATAAACCCGACGTCTCCCATTGTACACGGTGGCGGCTCAACATTTGATCAACTGTCAACTGTCTTGAGTTAAACCAACCTTGCCATGGAAAAATTAAAAAATAAGATAAAGGCGGCCCAGTGAGCACTAAAGAGCCGTTGTTTGAAGAATGAAAGGGAGGAAGCGGGCTGACCATCTACCGGGAGCGAGAGTGCGGAAAAGCACCTTCACTTCATCAGAGCGAGTAATACTTTGCCTGGTCTCAGAACTCAAGACCCTCAGAGCTCAAGAGCTCAAGAAACTCATCCTATGTTGCCTCTGAGTGGCTCGTGGGATAAATTTCTGCCTACGGGTCCTGAGGTCGGGTTCGATTCCTGGCCTCACCATTCCCCACCATGGCCAGAGGCTCCATTGGCAAGGCAACAATTGGCCAGCCTCGCCGGGGGTTCGGTACGAAGTAGGTCGGGCTAAAAATCTCCTGTTGGTCCATCGCAATAGCGCCCTCCTTCTTGCGGCACAAACCGATTGTACACTGACTACATCTTCCTCCGACATCATAGGCAGTGTGCGACAAGTGGTGCGGCCGCAATGTGAAAAAGAAGCGAGATTGTCGACACGTGATTTGGAGGAGTCACGTGCGTGACCATTCCTCCCACCATTCCTCCCGTAGCTGTCAGGGGCAGGGTGCTCTGGTGTGATCAACCAGTTCGGTTGAACATTCGGGTTGGGAAAAAAGGGGAAAAATCAGGGATTCAAATTAAAAAAAAAAAAAACTCATCCTTCCACTATGGGAGGGCCACTTGTGGTAGCGGAGACCATCACTCCAGTATAGTCGCAGTTTAGACACTGGCTGAGATTCTCACAAGGCGGTTCATGAAAGTTTGATACGTGTATCTCCTCTTGCTATTGTTTATGTGAAGTCACTGGTTTGAACTGCCCATTATCACCGAACTGCTGCAATTGGTTAGAAAATATTTGTTTTGTCCCAAAGTGGTGGGCTACTTCACCGAAATAAACTGCAAGCCATTCACCAGGCTAGCGACAAAAAAAAGTTATGAAATTGTCACACGGGGCTACAATTTGTCTATTTCTTTAAACAAATGTTTGATGAATCAAAAGAAATATTTTTCAAGGGTTTTGTGTCAAGTAAAATAACTGTCATGCAAAACAATTCAGACACAAGTCTTGTATGGCTAACCGACCTCAAGAAAATCCACGTAATTCTTCAACGACTGACCTGACAGCCACTGCAGGGTCACTGAATCAAGGTCTCAAAAAATAATAAATAATAACAATAATAAAAAAACATTAATTCCTTCTGCTATCTGAATTCTAACTAGCATATCCATGTGAAATGAGCCAATGTCTGTTGTGGTTGCACTGCCAAGATAAACAGAGTGTCTGAGGAAAATGTGTTTCTGCTCAATGAAAGATTTTATGTGTGGGTCGAGCTGTGAGCTGTACACTCATAAATATCTTTAATCCGATGAGCTGAAAGAATTTCTGCATCTCATCTCTTTTATAGCAGGGCAGTCTTTGAAAAACACAAATTTCCTTCAGGTCAGAGGTTCCCCCCTGTGTTCCAATAGCAGAGAGTGAGGTCTCAGAGTGAACTTTTGACCACACCTGAGTCACAACGTCCTTCGGTTTTGTAGTAAAGCGTCATCTGAACACAAACAGTAAATAACTGTAGACGACTTTCACTAGTGAGTGTAAATCAAAGCCCCAAAAATTTCAAACCCAACAAATTCAGGAGGGCAGCCACCTCCAATGCCAGTCCGTCACATTCCACCTCAAACTTCCTGCTCTCATTTTTGTGTCCTCCTCCACTTCCCCTAAATGAGTTGAGGTCACCTGTTTCACCTCTCAAACCAGAGCGCACACCCCCTAAAGGAAATTAAAAAGTGTGCCAGTGTTTTAATGCTGCAATACATTAGACCCCTAACCCATAACGGTGTTTCAGTTCCACTAGTGCCAATACTGGGCAAGGCCAGAGGTCTACATTGGTGAGGCTAGAATAGGCTCAGTCTGACTGGGGAAAAGCCAGCATTAAGACAGACTACATCATCAGTCTCATTGCTCTCTAGCAGCCTCTCCTGGCCAGTGGAGCACCTGCAAGTGCATGAGCCGAGCATGCTGACTTCATGCTCCTTCGGCCTCACAAGTAGTATGCGACTAACGACTCAGTCTCTAAATAAGTAAATGAAAGGTGCAGAGGGAAGATCTCTGCCCCAGCATCACTGAAGGATCCTGAGGCTAAGGGGTCTATTTTAAAGGGTACCCCCAGTTTCTGCGCTCTTTTTCTCCACTAAACCCCATTCACTACTCTGAAAGCTGCTCAGGAGTGGGAGGAGAGAGAATGTTGAAAATGACACAGCAGCATGTGGACGAAAGGGAGAGGGGTGACTGCAGTCAGGTGTGTCAGACTAATCGTGCGTCAAAATAGGGCATGTTGTCTTGAGTAATTAATGTCGTTCCAAAACTATTCGTCACACAAGCAGAGTGTGATAATTATGGGGAAGCAAGGGTTACATTCCAAAAGCTATAAAAGTTGCCCTGACACAGATATCTATACATAATAACATTTAAATGTAGAATAAAGATTTTTTTACTGACTTCTCACAGCCATACCACTCTGCACATTTCTCATGTCACACCACCCTGAAGCTAAGCAGCCATACCACCCTGTACCTTTCTACTGTCTCACTGCTGAAGCTAAGCAGCCACACCACCCTGTACCCTTCTACTGTCTCACTGCTGAAGCTAAGCAGCCACACCACCCTGTACCCTTCTACTGTCACACTGCTGAAGCTAAGCAGCCATACCACCCTGTACCCTTCTACTGTCACACTGCTGAAGCTAAGCAGCCACACCACCCTGTACCTTTCTACTGTCACACTGCTGAAGCTAAGCAGCCACACCAGCCACCCTGTACTACTGTTCTACTGTCTCACTGCTGACACTGCTGAAGCTAGCCAGCACCACCCTGTACCCTTCTACTGTCTCACTGCTGAAGCTAAGCAGCCACACCACCCTGTACCCTTCTACTGTCACACTGCTGAATCTAAGCAGCCACACCACCCTGTACCCTTCTACTGTCACACTGCTGAAGCTGTTGGTCTAAAGCCCTGACGAACGCAGGTTGGTGTCAGAATGTTGGTGAACAAACATACATCAGAGAATAGAGAATGTGACATTTATTTCAATTTATTTTAATTATAGGTGCCTGCTACGTGACTGCAGCAGCAATGCAGCTGCCATTTGATCTCGGCCCAAGCCGCCGTGTTTTACAGAGAGCTTTCACAGTGGTCCTCCGTGACAGCAGGCTCAAAGACATCCTGGTTAAACGCTGCAAACTAGTCAGGTGTTTCGAACAGAGGCCTGCAGATCCATAAGCACCACGACAACCTCTACCAGCACTCACCCACAAGATGGAATTTTTCTCTTAAATTAGTCAATCGAGACCAACCCAACCCAGTACTGCTGAAGGCGATGTTGGAAACGAATCAAATATGTCTTCATGCAAATATCTTTTGAACAGAAGTGTATACGTGCACGTTTATGTATGTGGGTTACTTCATCATAAATCAACCAATGTCAACTTTTGAACCTCACTGAATTTAAGTCCTTAAATATGACAAATATGATGAAACAATACTGAGTCCATGGTGTACTTTCAATTAAAAAATGAAATTTTGTGTTGTGTTTGGGGAGCCACATCCACGGAGATGGGAAGGTTATATGTATTTGAAAAGTATAAAAAATGAAAGCACTTCCTAAACGGCCTTAGATCATAGTATTTGTCTCAAAATCCACCTGAGGATCCTTCTGCCAAACAAGCCTGTCAGCGTAGGCGCACTGTTTAGAAAACTGGAAAACTTCCATGTTTGAAGGGTCCCTACTTGCATGTGTTCCCGGTATTATGGCCAAACAAAAAATATTTCACAAAAGAGTTGCTCTTTATCTTCAGTTTTATACCATAG